>QTSX02003699.1:0-215536 GCA_014839935.2 Entomophthora muscae
GACAAGATGCTGCCTCCCACAAACCTACAAAAGGTCCAAATGTTTCTCGGCATGATGGGGTACTATTGATAATTCATCACTGATTTTGGTGAATTAAGCAAACCCCTTGTCCAGCTTCTTTGCAACATACTCTTTGAATGGACTGACAGCCAACAGCAATCCTTTGAAGCGCTGAAAGCCAAACTTAAAGAGGCTCCCATCCTAGTCTACCCTGATTACAATAAGGAGTTCATCCTGTACACTGACACTAGAGGAGAAGCTGCGGGTGCCATCTTAGCCCAGCTTGACACTGAAGGCGTTGATTGACCTGTGGCCTATTCTTCATGAGTCCTCAAAAAACATGAGAAGAACTATAGTGTCACTGAAAAAGAATGCCTAGCTGTTCTGCATGCAGTAAAACAGTTCTGATACTACATTTACAGAACCCACTTCACTGTGGTCACAGAACACTCCTCCCTTAAATGTCTGCAGCAACTAAAGGAGCCTGAAAGTTGGCTAGCCTGTTGGGCCCTACGCTTGCAAGGATAAAATTTCACTGTATTACATTGTCCTAGTGCACAACATCAGAATGATGATGGTTTGTCAAGGATGTCTATACTAGCTATTCATTCTGATGAACCAATCACCTATACAAGTTGATAGGGTACCCTGACTCCTGGATCACTGAACCAGAAGACATCTGCTTGGCACTGCAAGCCCTATCAAAAGATACTGTGATTTGAGATAGACAACTCTTCAAAAAGGTCAACAACGCCTATCTGACCTACGTCTGCCTCAGCATGAGAGTAGCCATTATCCTCCAAGCCCACATTGATACTGGACATGGAGGCATGGCAAAGACTCATGACTGGTTGTGCAAGAACTTCTATTGGGAGAATATGCGCCTCCTAATCCCTGATGTCCTCGCCTCATGTCATTCTTGTCAGCTCCAACAACCCTGGCCTACACAACATCATTTCAAGCTCATCCTTCCTAAGCATGCCTTACACACTATGAGTATTGATGCTGTTGGGCCTCTTCCCCGTTATAGGTCTAGGTGTCAATTCATCTTGGTAGCCGTAGATCATTTTAGTAAATGAGTCAAAGCTAGAGCAACCAAGGATATAACTGCCAAGACCACTGCTAATTTCTTGCTGCAAGAAATTTTCTATTGACATGGCTGCCCTCAAGTCCTGCTCTCTGACAATGGTACCAACTTTAATGCCTGTCTCATCACTTCTATTGTCAAAGCTATGGGAACTCACCAATTGTTTTCTGCGCCTTATAACCCCTCCACCAATGGAACTGTCAAACAAGCAAACTCCTCTCTGGTATCCATAATGAGAAAGCTCACGCTCTCTGACACTGCAAACTGGGATATGTTCCTCCCTGCTGCCCTCTTTGCTTACCGACTCAGTAGGCACTGCATGACGGGCCAGTCACCTTTTGCCATGCTATATGGACGTGAAGCGGCTACCCCCTCAATCTTGGGACCCCCTTTGATTGAATTTAATGCATCTGCCCACCCTGAAGCTCATGTCAAAGACTTGAATAATTGTATTATCAACGTCCAAGCTACAGCTTATTCTACTACCTACAAAGTCAAAGCGTTAGAACTCTTGCCCTCCAATGATTCCAGAGCCCCCCTTCCTGAGTACCAAGTAGGTGACCTAGTCCTCTATTATCAAAATTGTACTGGAGGCTGAGCCCATAAGCTAGACTCCCTCTGGGTTGGGCCTTGTGAAGTCACCTACAAGAAGGGTGTTGAGTATACTGTGAAGCTGCTGTCCTCCAGCCATCCTTTTTCCTGAGTTCACTCCAAATTCCTCCACAAATATCAACTTCCTGTGTCCAATCTTGAGGGGGGAGATGTCAGAAATTGCGCCATTAATGCTATTTTGATATGGCCTTCAAATAATGATATGTGCAAATATTTGACTGGTTTTGCTTTTAAGTTAGGGAATTCCTCGCTTTCCGTAAATGGGTCTGTGCCAATATCCACCCATTCCAGAATACCATACCTTCCCTTGTCTGATCCTGATATGACCTCTTCCCAGCGTGACCCCCTTGGCCACTCTGTCTATCTAATGAGTGATCACTGTCCCTTGTCTACTATTTAAGTAGAATCAATTCTCCTAATAAAGACAGATTTATCCACATTTGTGTTGGCTTTAATATTCTTCAAGCCTTTTTCTTTCCTTTTTGCCAAAAGGAATTCCTCATCTTGTATTCCAGGAAATTAAGGTATGTGCCCTTAATTTTGCCCTGAAGGCTAACCCAAGGCTAACCCAAGGCTAGCTTCAAACCTCAAATCTTTTGTGATAAAGATTTCCCGCATGTCCTCCTGGATGTCATCCTCAGGAGCTGATCACGGCACATGACTCACATTAACTATATAATCATTATCTCTCAATAAAGAATATTATCTAGTTTCCAATTATTTTTTCCCTTGTAACTCTGCCAAAAGAGCACAGTTGCAACATGAGCTTGGGAGCTTGGAATATGTAGAGGTGGGCTTATATGTAATGTGACTAAGCCATGATTTTATTTCCTTCCAAAATGCCCATGAAGGATTTCAACTATAGGTTCATAATATATTGTGAGAGTTCTGACTGAGGCAGGGTGGTACTAGTATCACGTTGATCAGGACAGAGCCTATTATTAGACGCTTAGTAACATAACTTGGTCTTAATAGATAGCATATAATTTCAGGATTTCTTCACTGGGATGGACAAGAAGGGTAATGGTGAGGGTTAGAAATATAGACAGAACACTGCCCTTTCTTGGGAGAGTTTTCTTGAAGGTATGCTGTAAATCAAATCTACCCCTCTATCACTGCTACAAGTAAGCTAGTTATAGTTCATTATTTAGGCTGATGAAGACACCATTCCAGAAAAGGATAAAGGTTTCAACTAATATGCTATGTTTGTTGCAAAAAATGAGATATTATGATGTAAAGAGTAGGCACAGGGTCACAAGGGGGTGGTATGATCCATACATGGTTTGGGTTTTGATTAAATTGTCAGGGGAATTTTGTAGGAATTTAAATTTTCCTGTAAAAGATTATTAAGCTTTATTTTGAAATTCACAGTGAAAGGCAGACTACCATTAGATAAAATATGAGGTTGCTTATTGTGCGCCTTCAGGGTATAATAAGTTATGCTGGTAGACAAGGAGCTGATATTGGTTGCAACACACTGTTTTTTATTAAGAATCATGAGCCTGATCATTTTTATGCCTTTTTTATAAGCTTTGCAGTGATAGGATTGAGGCCTCTGGCTTTTTTGATATAGACAGTCTGGCTCTGGTTTATGTTGTTCTGCTCTCCTCTTTACTAGATGTGCTTTTGGTTGCTTCTTCATCCACACATGAAAGGACTTTGTTGCACTTTGAGCTATAGGACAACTCATATCCTTGTAATATTTAGGGCACAGTGTACTTGTTTATTAGGTTTTAATTACAGCTTCAGATCTCCCAGAAGCACTTTTTGTAGAAAGAAATATTTCTTTACTTTTTATCAATGGCTCTATTCTTATACCTATCTGAGGGGTTGTTTCTTGGGCTTTTAGCAAAGTCTTCTATGATATTCTAGTACATCACTATTTAGGGTAAAGATATTCCAGGTTTGACGCTTAGCCCTACATCAGCAAAACATAATTTGATAATCTTCACCCAGCTTAGGTGGCTCTTGCTGGTATGGTTGATTGGTAGAAATGAGATCACAACTTCCTACCCTGGGGTGTATATGATTTTGTAGCCTAATCATATGACCTAATTTAGGAGCTCAACAATATGAAGATTCAAACCAGATACTGCCGCTGCAGTGCCTGATGTTGAATTAGGGCAGCACCTCGGTGCCTAGAATATTTGCTAGACAGTGCCTGAAGTTTTTCCCAAGTGGCACAGCAGCGCTTTTGATTCAGTTGTTCTGCTGTGATGGTTTAAAGTCCACTTATTGGTCTCATGACAAGGAGGAAACTTTGGGGAGTAATGTTCTTATTGTATAATAGTTTAGGCTTATTACAGCTAGAGATATTGTGGCATATTCTTTGCTGAAACTAGTGGTTGGCATCAGGTGACATGCCTTGGATCAGGATGAGCGGATACTTGGACAAGTTGGGCAAAAATTGGTTTGATACCAAACCGGGAAAATGTTGGATAAATTGTTGTGGTACCAAATCAGGCAAAGTATTGAATGTTAAAATGTATGGGTGGTAGCTGAATTATTCCAACATAAAGACCTCCAACACTCATATATATATATTTAAAGGGGCGATCATTGTAACTCAATCTGTGAGCTCTGTCATAATTACCCATGTATTTCTATGTTACCTGTTCATGTGTGCATTGTTTCTATATTTGACTTAATTGGCCCAGTTCTTGTTTTTTTATCAATTTCATATCACTCCTTTAAATTTGCACAACTTTTACACCCAAAAAGGGAACTCTGATGATTTATATCCAATTCTTTTCAAATTGCATAGATTAATTTAGAAATATCTGTACTGAGATGGTGATTGGCAAGGTTTGTTGGTAGGTTGACCTTGTGCACTGTTGATTTGATTTGTTGTTGTGCTTATTTCATGAGTAGTTTTACATATTATGTGCTACTTATATGTGCCTGAACAAGCATGGTAAACATGATAGGAATTTAGATGAGGGTGAGTTTATTTGCTTGCATCTCAAGATCCTGATATTACTGTGTGGTTTTGGTGTGCTTGATATACATGTTGTGTGTTTGATTTGTCTCTTAACACCATATTACTGTTATCTATGTTAATTGATGTGCTTGATGTTTAGCTTCATTCAACATGTGACTTTTGTTTGCTTTGAACTGACTTTGATTCATCCATCTCAACACCTATAAAAAGTACAGGATATCTATAGCATTAATTTAGCTTTAGGGGTTGTAAAAAATTCTGTAAGTTTGAAAAAAGCTGCTATCATTGTAGAAATGTCTTTGAAAACTTGGTTGGTCTCGATGGCAGACAAGACACATCATGCAAGTCTATTGTATGCTGGTGATAAAATCTCAGAAGCTGAGATTATCAAAGCTTTATCAATTGCCATCCTTTTACACCAAAATTGAATAAATTTAACGGGTGTTTAAATGCTAATTTATTTTGTTAGTGGTACTATAATTCAATTTTAGGAGCCATGATGAAATTAGGGTTACTCAGCTGGCTACTGGCTTAGGCTGATATCTCCAAATGCCGGAGAACGTAAATAAGAAAAATAATAGAAGATAGTCAAGTAAGACCAGAGACTCAACTTGCGTTCTCCGAACATAAGATGCTAAATAGCCTACAACTTCGAAGCTGCATTTATGAGATCAGAAAGCCACATTTAAAGCCAAACCGGGTTTAACGGCGAGCTTATGGCCAGGTCCAAAGTCTAAAGGTTCTTAGTCCCCAGCTTTAAACCCAATATTGATAACTCGAATATCAATATCCAAAGTCAAAGTTGACAGTCTCGTATTTCCTACCTCACCCATAACAGAAAATGGATCAGCTTGTAAAAAACGCAAAGCCAACTGGCTATCAAGAGGATGAAGAAAATGAGCGCCCTTCACAGGATCTTGTAAAAGAAACAGCCGAAAGAACTCGGCTAGCTATTGAAAGGATCACTCAATGTAATATTCTTTTGCTTAATTTCCCGCTTGCTTAAAATCTTCATATATTTAAAAATTTGTATACATTTTTAAATCAGAAGCCTGCTAGTACAATTCTATCATATAAACCCTAGTCAAACCATTTTCTTCTCTATAAACCACATACTCATATATTCTTAAGCCAAGTTGGCTGCTGCCAACCCGAAATCTGTCAACAAACCCGATCAAGCACCAACATTTTACCGGTATACCCCTGGGCAGCAAGGAGAAAATTTCAATGCTGGTGCCAAGCAAAGAATTGTTAGAATTGTTGACATGCCTGTGGATCCTATGGAGCCACCCAAATTCAGGCACAAAAAAGTTCCTAATGGTAACGCATGATTAGCTCAGTTTTCTAGACTTTTTGATTTATCATTTTCTTATAGGTCCCCCTTCCCCTCCTGCACCCGTGCTTCACTCACCCCCACGTAAAGTAACTGCGCAGGAACAAAAAGAATGGTTTATCCCCCCTTGCATTTCCAATTGGAAGAACAGTAAAGGATACACAATTCCTTTGGATAAACGTCTTGCTGCTGATGGGCGTGGCCTCCAAGATGTATTTATTCTCCTTGTTTAGCCAACTTATTTTTAGGTTCAAATCAATGACAAGTTTGCCATTTTATCCGAGTCACTTTTTTCGGCAGAGAGGCTGGTTCGAGAGGAAATCAAAACCCGCTCGCTATATCAGCAAAAGGTTGCAGAAAAAGAAAAGATGCAGAAAGAAGAGAATTTACGAACATTGGCCCAGCAGGCCCGCGAGAGCCGGTACTTGAATTTTTTAATATTTATTAATACTTTAGTGCCAACTTTGGCTCTCAGTCGCACGTGCCCAAGCCCCAGGCAAGTGCTCAACCCGAAGACGAAGATGCCGTTGAACTACAGGCCAGACAAGACCTCAGACGTGAAAAGCAAAAAGAAAGAGAGCGCGAGATGCGACTTTCACGTATGGGTACAGAACAGCGTGCCAAATATCTTTCAAAGTTGATATTCTTTAATTCTTCACCTAATGGCTCTACTATAGACAAGAGAATCGTGATATTTCTGAAAAAGTCGCATTGGGGCTTGCTAAACCAACCATTTCCAAGGAGAGCATGTTTGACTCTCGCCTATTCAATCAGAGTGAAGGCATCAACTCTGGCTTTAGGGATGAAGAAGGTAGTCGGTCTGCAGCTCTACCTAACGCTCGTATTAGCCTATTCGCTTTATGATAAAGCTCTTTTCAACGGCTCTAGTGCAAACATGATTTATCGACCCAAAAAGAATATGGAAGATGACGAAGCTGAGGATGGGGATGCTCAACTTGACCGAATCCAAAATGCAAATCGCTTTGGGAATGCACTTGGCTCATCCAGAGCCTTCCAAGGTGCTGACAAAGCAAAGGTATCGAGCCCATATTTTGCTTACTAATCGCTCCTCAAGGATTCTTCAGGCCCTGTACAATTCCAAAAGCCTATTTCATCCTCTATCGATACAGAGATTGCTGCGTTTTTGGATGAAGCCAAAAAGGGCAAACGTGGTCTCGACACTTCTAGGTAAAGTACTTTTTATCAAAGCTAATCATCCAAGATCTCGCAATGATGATGATCGCTCTGGCAAACGCGAACGTCGCTAGTTATAGAAGCTACTGTACAATAATCTTTTGATATCTTTATCTTCGTCAGGGGAGAAGCTTCTGTGTCTATACCACAAAATAGAAATTCCATGAGCCTATCTTGTGTGCTTCTCGGACGGATTGCAACTTGAGAGCAATTAAATAGCTGAAATGAGCTAACCTTTCCATGTTTTGCCCCGTGTTATAATATTTTGAACTCAACAATGCGTAATATATAAACATATCAAGGATCGAAAGCTAAGATATCGAATAGCTTTTGGGTTGGTATTTAGTAGCAGCATGATCTTTTTGAAATTGAGGATCTTTCTAAGTCTTGCTACAATTTCTTATGCAATTAAGATTGACATTATTTTCTTTTATCCCTGTTTAAACTCCTGAATAATTGAAAATACAACGTAAGATGTTGTAGATTGGCATAATGATATCCATCCTGCCCAGGATTTCTCATCCAGCAGAGCCAGGGAATATTATCTTAAGCCTCTATCCAAGTTATCACAAAAGTTTGATTAGAACTGAACAATATACGAAATAAGCCACGCTATTTTCTACTGGGAAAGTGAGATATGAGTAGGGTTGTGACAGTTACACCGATTGTGTGATCACAAAGTCATAAGCCCATTTCCTGGGACTTTTTGGATTATGCCACAAGTTGATCCATGTGCAGTACCCTCCTTAAGTAATGAGTCATTGGCAGTATTTAAAATGATTCAAGATTTTACAAATCGAAAATGAGTAAGATTAGCATGAAAAGATGCACCACATTTTTACACAAGCGTCCCAACAGCTTTGATATCTCCCGCTTGGATAAACATTTCTCTGAAAATGACTCAATTGCCGAGTAAAGGGTGGCACTATCACCACATCCATATATATCACACCTGGATCAGACATTAAAACCATATGAAGAACAGTACCAAGACAAGCCCCATGACCTACATGAACCTCGTATGGCTTCTCATGATACTATATACTACCCTTCTTCAATCTCAAATAAAGTATCATTCTCTTGTTTAATCCTCTCCTTTATCTGTTTGATATACTTCCAAGAAGTAAAATTCTCAACACAAGGCCTTATAAAAGATGAAAAATAAATAGCCACAAACCAAAAACATACATATTTGTTATCATATTTAGATGACTTACCTTCTCCAATATATTAAGTACTTAGTACCTGGTTGGTCCACCTCTGGCTTGGATAATAGCAACAAGCCTTCTGGGCACTGGGTGGGCGGATTTCTTGAGATCCCCCTCCATGATTTTGTAACTCCAAATTTGAGATTCTGCATAGATTTTTTTGGAGCCTTCTGGCATATTCAATTTAATAACATCCCAAAGACGTTCAATAGGATTCAATTCTGGGATTTGGGGAGACCTATTTAGCCAATCAGTATATTTGGAATTCAAGTATTCCTTAACAATATCAACACTGTGGATTGTGGTGTTATTTTGCATGAAGATATAATTGGCTTGATCCTGAAAATCCCTTATAAAAGGAGATATTCTAATCAAGGATCCTTATGTAGACAACCACATCCACCTTACCAGTGAGTGGCCAGATATCCCCTCCTGTATTGGCTGTAAAAAAGCTCCAGAAAGTTACAACCAAATATTTTTTAACATTATATTTTAAGCAACATTGCTTAGGGGATTCTCCTATTTAGAAATACCAAGTTTGGGATATCTGATAGCCACTCAGAAGCCCTTTGTTCTTATCAGACCAAACAGCCTTCTTTCAGAAAGATATAGGGTAGTTAATATATTGGCAAGCTAAGGACAATCTTTTAACCATAGTTTCTGAAGTAATAAAAGGGCTTATTCTTGCAACGCGCCCATATAGCCTTTGATCATGTAGTCTTCTATAAAAGTCCATCTCAGAAACTCTAGCTTCTTGAAGTTTCTATATGCTTCCTTTATTTGTTTGGCTGATAAAGAGCAATTTTTAAAAACTCTCTAATTGTTAGCTGATCCTTGCTCACGCTAGTGTTTTTGGGGCAACCTGATCTTGAAAAATCCTTCACTGAGTTAGTTTTCTGATATCCCAGTGTTGCAACATCTTTGATTACTCCCTCTTGGGGAATTAACACCCCAAGTAGCTCACCAAATGAGTCACTGAATGGCTCACTAACTAGTCATTAAGTCAGTGGCACTACTATCATTTGACTATCTATTACAGGGATCAAACAATCCAGATCCTAAGCGGAACACAACTTGAATAAGCCTTGTGACTTAAGAGGAACATTGCTCAGTAAAGCCCCATGACCATCATGACGTGTATGGACAGTGTGTGGCTTCCCATGATACTATATAATATCCTATATTCATATCAAATAAGTTATCATTCTCTTCTTAATTTTCCCCTTTATCTCATTTATTATACTTCCCAGAAGTATATACTTGACACCAGGCAAGTTCCTTAGGAAACTTCAGCACCTATATCAACTTTC
Source organism: Entomophthora muscae (assembly GCA_014839935.2). NCBI lineage: Eukaryota > Fungi > Entomophthoromycota > Entomophthoromycetes > Entomophthorales > Entomophthoraceae > Entomophthora > Entomophthora muscae. The sequence goes on from QTSX02003699.1 coordinate 9,686, forward strand.
TGGCGTATTTCTCTATACAATAATCTCATACTGTCTGCTAAGATAATTTGACTGTAAATTCATACAGGTATTTTTCTTTTTTTAACCATCTTATTTCTAACAGAATCTATAGCCTCAGGTCTATTATCTAGCCAAGCTTGAAAAGGATGCTCTGTTTTATAAGCTATCACAGATACTGCCATCTTGGTTAGAACTACCCATCTGTAAAAAACAAGAATCAGGAGAAGCAAGTTTAGAGAGAGTCCCCCAGAAACTGGCTGATTTAAATAAGGCCATCAAAAATAAACAGGGTGTGAAAAACACGCAAAAACTATGTTGAAATCTTCAAATAGGGCCAGAAAAGCTCAACCCCCCCCCCCCAAAAAAAACAGGCAATCAGCTGCTTTTCAGCGCCAAAGTTGATTTATGGCAGCACTAAATTTTCATTCCCCTCTGGAGGAACAGTGAAAAAATTACCCCTTGTCATATCAGCAACACTCTAAACACAATAATGGCTAAAATAATACCAGAACTGCTGCAGTAGTTCAATGAACCATCAAATTTACAACTAAATTTCAAGCTTCAAGTCTGTAAAAGTAAATATAGCAGGATAAAGATCTTCTTGGACTATATGCCTGTGCAGTGCCTTGTGGGCTGCAACTTTAGTTCTATAGCCTCTGAGCGGCTTTATGAACCCCCTAATTTCAAGATTGATGGAACCATAGAGCCAAATTGAAGGCTTCCTTTTTGAGTTTGGTGATGATTTCCCAATTGCATACATTTCTCTTGTTTTTGCCTTTTTTTCTCTGGCTGCATCTTTCCTTTACCTCTGCTTGAAGGTTCTCATTGGCATGTTCCAGCCTTACAATTTTTTTATTTTCCAATGTTTTTGCATTCAATATGTTGTTTCTCATTCTGTAAATACTTCAGAATCCTGGAGCAGCTCTGCCATTGCATGAGCATTTTATGGGCATAGCCATTATATAGATTGAAATACCAGAAAAGTTCCTTTTATTTTTCACTTTTATTTGTTCTGCATATTCTTAAGACCTTGCACAATTTTGTTGTTGCAACTGGACTAATTATAGTCCATTATTTATATTGAAGAAGGCAACAGCCCAGGAAGAAAGGACAGAGAATAAGGGCAAGATAATATCTTTGTTGGGGAGCAGCAGCCAATGTACTGTAAATTCAGAACCTAAATGTAAAAATACGGGATTGTCAAATCCTTGGTCCAAATTTCAAATCACTTTTGTGGGATGGCCTTTTTTTAATTAAATTGAATTCTTTGAGTATTTATTTGAATATTTGAAAATGCTGGAACTCATAGACACTTTGCAAAGTTCAAGTCAGACTGCATATTTCCAATGGACAAAATGAATTAACTGGAATCAATTTTGAAGCGTTCAAATCCATCAAGCATTTTCATTAAGTTTACTATGTTTTTTGAAATTGCGGGACTGTCAAATCCATGAACCAAATTTAAAATCACTTTTGAATGCCACTAGTAAACTCAGATATTAATTGCAAGAACTGGAATCCAAATTGAATGTACAATAAGCACACTAGGAAACACCAACCCAAATCAAGAAGCTCCATCACAACTAAAATCAAATGAAAAGTTCAATCTTGATAACCATGTTTAGACATAAAAAGTGATTAAACTTTAAATTATCCAAAACTGGAAAGTAAACAATATTATACACTTCAAATCACGGATATAGAAACTCTGTTACTATTCAAGGCTAAATCAAGAGAAAACAACTACTCATAACTAAACCAATAAATCCATATTTAATCTAAAATATATTTTTTTATTTTATTTTTATGGACCATCAATCACATTCCCAACCAGCTCCTGCACCAGCCTGCGGGGCAGCCTGTCCACAAGGGCGTCCCAGAGGGTCCAAGAACAGACCCAGAACCCAACCTGAGGGGAGTCATGCTGACACACAGGTCTCCCAAGGTGTCAGCGCCAGCCAACCACCTCCCGCATCTCAATCCAGGAACAGTAGCCTCAATCCAAGACAGAAGCCGCTCTCAAGGCCTGCAACCAAAGTCTCCTATACAAAGATCATCAGGAACACTGAGGTTACACACACCTCCACCATGTACCCAGTTGTCACCCAGCCCCACACTCTTGATCCAAGAGTTGCTACTTCCTGCCCCCGCATCTTTGACACCTCCTATGAGCCATTGGCCATTGCCAAAGAGCCATCTGCGTCTGTATTGTATGCCACCATTGACAGCACCAGCGCAACCAAGCGTGATCCCACCTTCTACACAAAGGTCCCCATCCCCTGTGTTGATCCTGCTAGCCAGGATGCTGTGGTATCTGCCAAGGGCCAGCGTCGGTTGACAGATAGTGAGTGTGAAGCTCTCCTCAACTTCTTGAATGGGAAGATGGGGGTTCAGGATATTGCGTCCCAATTTGGTGTCACAGCCAGATACATTGCCAATATCAACAACAAGTATGGCAATACTGGGCAAATTGCCAAATCCACCAAGGCAAAAAGACAGCCCAAAATCCTTCAGCTTGTGCATGTTGACGCAATAAAACAGTGGGTTACCAAGGATTGTCACCTGGACTCACTTTCTGTCCAATCAATGCTTGCCGCAGAGTTCAGGCTTTCTGTTTCTAAAACCCTTGTTTACAAAGCAATGGTTAATTTGGGCTTTTCCTGGAAATTACTGGGAGTTTTGCCGTACAACAGAAACAATGAGAAGACCATCAAGGATTGACACATTTATGTTGAGACATATCTGGCACTAAAGAAGACTGGGAATGTCCAGTTCTTCTACATTGACAAATCATTGTTTTCCTCCTCACTAAGGTCTAGGAATGGGTGGGTGAGAAGGGGTCCAAGGACAGCATAGCCCATTGTGCAGCTGTCCGTTCCCAGACCTATTCCATGGTAGCTGTGGGGTTCCTGTCCACCAGTCCCCAAAGTGTGTCCTGGATCATAGCCAGGGACCAGCTGAAAGGGATTGTCATTCTCTAGTAAGGGAAAATGTATCTCAGAAATATGTATAGGGATCAAAATGGGCTTTTATTCACTCTCAGAAGGAAGATCCCCTTAGAAATCTTCTGGTATATGGCCCAGGGGGTCAAGGAAACAATATGGATTTTCCAATACTTGGAGTCCTCCAACAATATCTTGGACTCCTTGTACTTGGTCTTGGACTTATACACCTTAGTCTTGGACGTCTGTTCCTTAGACTTGGACTCCTGCTCCTTAAACTTGGACTCCAGCACCTTAGTCTTGTACTTTTGCACCACACTTAGGATCCAGCTTCTTATTCTTGGGCTCCTGATCCGTTATCTTGGGCTTCAGCTCTCTTTATATCTCCAGTGGCCTTGTTATTCCACTTGTATAAGTACAACCAAGCTCTTGCTGGTGATCAAAAGGCTTCCAAAAACCTCTTGGCAGAAACTCAGAAGGCCTCAAAAAGATCCCATCAAAGACCCGGAAAGACCTTGAAAAGACCTGGAAAAAACCCTGTAACTTTCCAGCCAGCCACCTTCTTATAGTGTCCTTTTCCCAACAGTTCCGTCTTCAAAATGGCTTTCTTCAGAAGCTCAAACCATTGCTGCTCACTTTTTCCTATAATAACTTAAGCTTACATACTTACTTTCTCAAAAGCTTAAAGTATTATTTCACTATTTCCTTGCTTATACTTTAAGCTTTTGGCTTCCAACCAGTCATTTTCATCAGGAAACATGTCAGAACTCAACCAATGAATGCAGAGCGCAGAAATAGATCATTTATGAAGTTCCACCAGGATCCAACTAGGAAAATAATTTCCACAGCTCAAACCTCTCAAAGCAACAACTCTTTGTGCACCAAAGCGTTAACCGGTCCATTATTCTGGAACCAGTCTTCCCTGAATTCAACCTGAACCAATTTAAATAGTAGAATACTATTTAAACTGTTCTTTCTGGACCTCTTCAACGTTCTCCCCATATATTTACAAATCTTTTTAAAATCCAAGGAAAACATCACACCAAAACAACTTTATATCCAGCTCTCATAGCAACATACCTTCATCTATCCTAGGAACTTAATAAATAAATATCTTAACCACACTTCTATCCACATTTCTTCTTGAGTTTACTACTAAACCAAGGTAAAACATTTTATATTTTTCCACTTTGGAAAATCAATTCAGCAAAATCTTGGCTCAATTCTCTGGACCACCAGTTCTTCATCATCTTATGATCCTTCAGCCAGCTCATTTCAGTCTCCAACAGCTCATACCAGTCCTACAGCTACTTTTTCAACAGAAGTCACTTAACTTCCACTTGGTCAACATAAGCCCTGCCTGCAAACCACCAAACATGTGGATCATAACATAGCTTATCCCCAAGATAGCCTCTATCTTCACCAAATAACCCAGGCGTAGGGCATTTTGGCCAACCAACTGATTTCAGAACCATGGGCAAACTCTCTCCAGTTCTTGACCAAACAACCACTTGTTTAATGAGGGAATAATCCACCTCTGCAACCAAAGCCTCAAGGTCTTCAACATCCTTCATGCTTGTACTACATCAGAACTCCAACCAAATAGGGGCTCATTCTTCACTGCATCCATGCATTCTTCTTGGGTCAGCGCACCTACTGCTCCTGCTTCAACCCCTTCTTTGACTTTCAACCAGGGGCTTCCTCACACCTGCTTAGTCAAAATGTCCACTGCTACCAAGGCAAAGCTTTCCAACCACAGTCAAGTGCTCTATGGCTTTCATACAAGGCCACTTTCTTAAACGGGTATGATGCCCCCACTGGCCACAATGGGTACTTCTGGGCCCTTGTGGAGTACTTTGCACACTGAAGGCATTCCTTCCACACCTTCTCTATAGTCTGGTGTAACATGGAACAGTAGCATCTAATTATGACTGCTATCAACTTCTGGAACCTGAAGTGTCCTTTAAACCAAACATGGATATTCCGGACAACCTGATCCTGGTATTCTGGCATGATGCACATTCTATTCCGGTGCACTGCCTCAGCCTGTCCTTCAACCTTTTGGATGTATCCATCTTGGACACCCACCATTGCTCTGGACAACAAGTCTGCCACCTTGTTATCTTTCCCTTGTTGGTACACAATATTGTAATCATTAGAGGCTAGCTTCTCCGCGTAACTCAACAGACGTCCCATCAAGTTTGCCTTGGTCATTAATTCTTTCAGCGGTGCATGGTTGGTAATAAGCACAAAAGGCAACCCCATCACGTATGACTTTGCTTGTCAACAGCCCAAACCACAGCCTTGTCTCAGCGTCCCGCAAAATCCTCAAAGCATAAGCAATGTGCCAGGCCTGAACCCCTTTCTTCTGATTCAACAAGGCCCCCAAACTAATTCTACTGTTGTTGGTTTCTATAGAAACGGTAGATCCCATCTCAGCAACCTCAACACTGGAGCTTCCATTAACCTTTGCTTCCATAGCTCAAACATCTTTGGCTGGGCTTCTTCCCAGATGAACAAAGTCTTCTTTCTGCACGGCAACCTTAGCAGCTCTACCCACCTTGGGGTCTTCTCTGATCCTTCATTTGATCCTTCTTAGGGCATAGAGTCCTTCTCTATCTCAGCCACATATCAATACCAACCTCCTGATCCTTAAGGCCTAGGGACCTCCCCTACATGCACCTTGATCATAGGCCTCTCAGTCATACTTCCAGAGATAGGGACCTCCCCTACCCCAATCACATGCTGACACCAACTTCCTGATCCTAGAGGCCCAGGGACCTCCCCTGCACGCGCCTTGGTCATAAGCCTCTTGGTCAGATCTTCAGAGACAGGGACCTCCCCTGCCTCTACTTCATTCATGCACCTTTTTACTGCTTAATGCCTACAACCTTGAACTTCAGAGTCTCATGATCTATCAATTGAGCTAGCCCGGCTACACTCAAGGATCTCCTGGTCTGGCTCCTCCCCAGAGGGTTCACACTTCTAGACATACAGTATATCTGGGATACAGCCCATCAAATTTCTGGCCTAACTGTCTTTCAACAAAAGCCTGTCAGTTAATTCACTGTTCTTGCTCCAAACACCATGGTTTCAACAATCATTCCAAAGATCAAATACAATCCTTTTCTGAGTGCCATCTTATCCATACTTCTTTATACACCTCCCATGTTATTAAAGAAAGCCCCCCACGTTGGGCTCTTGTGGGGTTCCTATCCACCAGTCCCCAAAGTGTGTCCTGAATCATAGCCAGGGAATGACTGGAAGGGATTTTCATTCTCTAGCAAGGGAAAATGTATCTCAGAAATATGTATAGGGGTTGAAATGGGCTTTTATTCACTCTCAGAAGGAAGATCCCCTTAGAAACCTTCTGGTATATGGCCCAGGGGGTCAAAGAAACAATATGGATTTGACAATACTTGGAGTCCTCCAACAATATATTAGACTTCTTATACTTGGTCTTGGACTTCTGCACCTTAGACTTGGACTCCTGCTCCTTAAACTTGGACTCCAGCACCTTAGTCTTGGACTTCTGATCCACGCTTAGGATCCAGCTTCTTATTCTTGGGCTCCTGCTCCATTATCTTGGGCTTCAGCTCTCTTTATAGCTCCAGTGGCCTTGTTATTCCACTTGTATAAGTACAACCAAGCTCTTGCTGGTGATCAAAATGCTTCCAAAAACCTCTTGGCAGAAACTCAGAAGGCCTCAGAAAGATCCCGTCAAAGACCCAGAAAGACCTGGAAAAGACCCGGAAAGACCTTGAAATGACCTGGAAAAGACCCTGTAACTTTCCAGCCAGCCACCTTCTTATAGTGTCCTTTTACCAACAGTTCCGTCTTTAAAATGGCTTTCTTCAAAAGCTTAAACCATTGCTGCTCACTTTTTCCTCTAATAACTTAAGCTTACATACTTGCTTTCTCAAAAGCTTAAAGTATTAATTCACTATTTCCTTGCTTATACTTTAAGCTTTTGGCTTCCAACCAGTCATTTTCATCAGGAAACATGCCAGAACTCAACCAATGAATGCAGAGCGCAGAAATAGATCATTTATGAAGTTCCACCGGGATCCAACTAGGAAAATAATTTCCACAGCTCAAACCTCTCAAAACAACAACTCTTTGTGCACCAAAGCGTTAACCGGTCCATTATTCTGGCACCAGTCTTCCCTGCATTCAACCTGAACCACTTTAAATAGTAGAATACTATTTAAACTGTTCTTTCTGGACCTCTTCAACGTTTCCCCATATATTTACAAATCTTGTAAAATCCAAGGAAAACATCACACCAAAACAACTTTATATCCAGCTCTCATAGCAACATACCTTCATCTATCCTAGGAACTTAATAAATAAATATCTTACCCACACTTCTATCCACATTCCTTCTTGAGTTTACTACTAAACCAAGACAAAAAATTCTATATTTTCCCACTTTGGCAAATAAATTCAGCAGAATCTTGGCTCAATTCTCTGGACCACCAGTTCTTCATCATCTTATGATCCTTCAGCCAGCTCATTTCAGTCTCCAACAGCTCATACCAGTCCTACAGCTACTTATTCAACAGAAGTTACTATAATTCCACTTGGACAACATAAGCCCCACCTGCAAACCACCAAACATGTGGACCATCACAGTAGCGCTTCTTGGTCCTTGCAGGTTGGACCAGTATCAGATGATCAAGGGTTCCCATAATAGCGGGACATTTCTTGATTTTCCCAAACTGTCAAGGAGTATCTCTGGATCAATTACCGCAGTAAAACCAACATTGTTGTGTTGGATAATGTCAGGCTCCACAAAGTGGATCTGGTTGTGTCCGAGTTCCCGCCCATCAATAAAAATAGCTATTTGGCCAGCCACTGCCTGGCTGACTGTCCAATGAGACTCCTCTTCCTCCCTCATATTCTCCATTCCTTAACCCAATTGAGGAGGTCTTTGGGTGGATCAAAAAAGAGGTGAAGCAAGGCCTCCCTCAGGACACTGAGGATCTCTTCAACATCCTTGAGGTCAGTCATTTTGCAATGTCACCCAATGTCATGGCAGCTTTTTACAAGCACTCAGAATCCTTCCTCCCCAAAGCCCTGGCCTCCGAGCCAATCAGATAAATGGGCGCTCCAGGTTTTATTTGTTTTTATTTTTATTTATTTTGTTTTTAGTAGGACTCAACAATTATTTTTTATATATAACATCATGATGTTTGATTATATTATAGACATATAAGAGTATGTAGAAAAGGTAAGTAAAATTAATTATACTAGGTATGAGGAATATATTTTTATTATAATGCATTGAATATTATATTGACTGTTGCGCTAACAAATAAATAAATTAAAAAAGATATAAATAGATTAATTTTATTTAAATAATTATGAATCCTTGTTGGTACTCTGGCTTTTTTAAGCCACAAATTGGACCTTGCAGGTCATCATCTGATCCTTATTATTTCAGTGCCACTATAGCCACACAACACAACCACCAATGATTTTTATGTATTGCTTACTAATTAGTACTTAGGACGCGGGTCAAGCATATCAAATATATTTATCAAATCATATTACAAGGGAAAGGTAATTCAAGTTCTAAACAATCACTTGTTTAGAATATAAGTGGAGCGGGCCACATAATGCGGATAAATTCAATTCTTGTTGTTTGTATATGTAATAAATGAACCTGTACTCAACAAGCTAGTAAATAAAAACATTTTTAACTTATTTTTATTATTTGACGTGGTCACAACTATAACTAATGTCTTGTTATACATTTAGATATATTAATATTATAATTTACCTACTAAAATTTAAAATAAAATTAAAATATTAAAAGTAAAATTATGATTATAATTCTTAAAATTTATCTATTAAAGTTTAAATATTCAAAATTTGACTATTTTTATTTAATTGTGATTTATTGAAAATTGAAATATTATATATTAAAAATTTTAATATTTAAATTTTAATATTAACTTTTAGATGCTAAAATTTTAATATCTAAATATTTAAAATTAAAATTTTACTATTAAAATTTTAATATTAAATATTTCAGTGAAAATATTTAATATTAAAATAAATTTTTTTAAAAAAATAAAAACTAAGTTGCAAGGGAAAAATATTTATTAAGGGGATGCTAATTGCAAAGGGGAATGTGATTATTCCGGGGAATAATACCCCAAAATTAAATTTTCGGCTAGAGTGTCCAATTGGATCCACATACTCTTCTGTATGTGGTGGACAACCCTGGATCCAATCGCTAGAGGGGTGGCGCCCTGTACCCTGGTGGTTGTTGAACATTTGATAAAAGGAAGCCAGGTGAGCAAATCAATTAATAGGTTTTTTTCAGGGGGCACATAGTACCCATATAACGTTGCCAATGCAAAGGAGTCATACAGGACATGCTTGACTGTTCTATACCCCCATGGTGTCTTCTGGCATTTAAGTGCTAAGCAACATATATCAATTTGAATAAGTACATCCTCTAACTTTTTGACAATGGTTTTTAATATGCAGTGAAGGAGGATTCCTAGGTATACTGCAACGTGAATTTGTTGCAAGGTGTATTTTTCCAAGAACATGCACAATTTTTTGAATACTTGAACTAATCTATTGATATAGGAAGTTTGATTGAATTTGAAGAGGGTTCTGGGGGGGCGCCTGACTTGTATCAGCCCCCCATGCCTCCGCAAACAAAATAAATAAAGGTTTAAATGTGTTCACAAGGACTGCATCCCTGACTTCATTTGACAATGCCTTGAATAATTCATTAAAAATTTCAGTTTTTAGATATTCAGTTCTAATTTAAAAGTTGGTTTTTATTAAGTTTTTTTTCATATTTGTTGATGTTTGCAAATGGGAATTGTTGAATGCTTTCATAGATATATTCATCAAAGTTTAGCTTGACATCCCTGTGAATTTCATTCATTTCTTTGAAGTTGGTATTTGATCCTATTTTATATGCTTCCCTTAACCACAGCAAGCACCCCGCGGGTGATGAACATTCCCTATCTTTAGCTTCAATATTTGAAAACTTATTCATATTCTGTTGAATTATTTTATTTATTTGGTTTTTATTTATGTTTTACAGGGGCTACCAGTGACTGGTAACCCCCATAGAACCAACTCAGCATAAAAGCTGCCAATTCTGCAACTTTGTCCCCATTCTTAGTGATAACTAAAATAAGTATAAGTAAAACATAAAAAGACTTACTATTTGTTTCCCCTGCAGCTATCTCAGCCACAGGCACCACCTTTGCAAACTTCATGAGCGTTGACTGCTCTTCATTAATTTTCCTAGGCTAAATTTTTCTTATCTTTCTTACAACTTGTGTTTCTTCTTGGTTTTAATTTGATAAAATTTCTGTATTTCTTGAAGCGCTCCTGCTTCTTGACTGAGTTTTGTTTTCATCTGTTTCCATTTGGTTGGTTTCTTCTTCATTTGTGTTTATTTCATGTGGGATTTCATTTCCTTCAATTAGTTTGATTTTTTAGCATTCTTTCTATTGGTTTTTAAAAATTCCCACAAGTTGTAACTTTCACTTTTAAAATTAACCGCTTTAGTATTTCCTTTTGAAGATTTAAAAATATTTCTTTGTATTCTATGTTAACCATTGTTACCAGGCTATTTTTTGCAGTTTCATTTTTCTGGACCAAAGCTCTTCCCTCATTTCCCAGTTGATTTACCACAATTTCCCTTATGTTGTATTCAAGCTTGACAACCTTTTGGAGGGCTGACTCTAATTTGTTTATTAAGTTATAGATACTTGACATTTTGTTTGAGTTACATCAAAAAACTGGTTTTTATAGTACTACCTTCAACGTGTGAATATTTTTCATCATCATTACTAAATTAGAGACAATAAACGTAAATATTGCATTAGAATATTGCAATTAGATGTCAACTCTTGATATTTTGATATTATGTGCATAAATCAATGCATTTTTTTTAATAAAATCCATTGTAAACTTGGCCCTTTCCATTATAATTTAATGAAATGGACTGTGTTTATATTAGAGAGCCATTAATGCTTAGTACAAATATTGATACATAGTGCATTTTACAACCTGTATATTTATCTATTGATAATAGTTCTGTAAACCTTTTAGTTGGATTTTGCAAGGTAATAATAATGTAATGTGTTAGTAAATTACTGTTTATTGTCATTAATTGGCTGATTTTCTTTGCTGTGGCAATTGTGCATTTTCTGATATTTACACACTAGTATCCAATTGGTTGGTTTCACATACAATTGCACAGGCAATAGGAAATCAAGCTGCCACCCCGACTGCATCTGGTCTTGGCTGGCGGCTTGATTTCCTATTGCCTGTGTGATTGGATGTGAAACCAACCAATTGGATACTAGTGCGTAAATATCAGAAAATGCACAATTGCCACAGCAAAGAAAATCAGCCAATTAATGACAATAAACAGTAATTTTTTAACACATTACATTATTATTACCTTGCAAGATCCAACTAAAAGGTTTACAGAACCATTATCAATAGATAAATATACAGGTTGTAAAATGCACTATGTATCAATATTTGTACTAAGCATTAATGGCTCTCTAATATAAACACAGTCCATTTAATTAAATTATAATGGAAAGGACCAAGTTTAAAATGGATTTTATTAAACAAAATGCATTGATTTATGCACATAAAATCAAAATATCAAGAGTTGACGTCTAATTGCAATATTCTAATGTAATATTTACGTTTATTGTCTTTGATTTTTATTAATGATGAAAAATATGTATGCTAATAATTTTAAGCTATTCATAAAATGTACAACATTATATTAATTATGGGAAATTGTGATAATGTAAAAATAAAATATTATTAATTATGAATTGAAAGAGATATATCAATTTTAATAAGTTGTCACAAAGAAAAGATTTATTTACTAATCAAAGGACAGGAAGGGGAGGGAATAGGCGGAATGAACATCTCCTTCATCTGCGCCTGTGAAAGGGACGGCATCAGAGATAGTGGGGGGATTGGTAGTGGCTTGGGAGTCAGGGTTGGAAGGCAGGTGGCTTGATGGGGGGGGGGGGGTTGGGGAGGCAGGGTTTGTTGACTGGGAAGGGGCAGCAAGAGCAGTTTGCTTCAATTGCTCAAATTCTTCTTCTGTCATGTATGCAGGCTTGACAAAACGGATGAATGGGCAAGGAAGAAGGCAAGAGTCCTTTCTGGACTTATTACTATCACTTGCATAGAAGATGATGAGATCAAATAAGTCCAGGACAGACACAGAAGGGAAAAGCTCATAATCCTTATCAATTTGGGTGCATAGTTTGTTGTAGGTGGCAGGCTTTAAGCGCCTGAGGGCAGAACCAAATTGTAGAGACATAAATCTTTAAGATGCATGTTGGCCTGGTTGATGGGGTAGGACCAACAGATATGCCCCGCAGCCCTGATTTCTTGGGTTGCCCATTCCCGCTGCTCCATCTCAGCACTCAGTACATTTGTGTGCACAGCGTTTTGTGTGGCCCACTCCTCCAGCATGGCCTTGAGCTCTGTCTGGTAAGCATACCCATCTGCAGTGTTCAGTATTGCTGAGTAATAATTGACGCCCAATGGGGAAACTGCCAATAAAACCCTGACAAAACAATACAAGATTGGGCCGCGCTTGAATACGTCAGGCTGGATGCACTTTTCTCCAAAGTCTTGGATACTTGCCAAGATCTTAGCGTATGATAGGAAGATGCTGTCATTACAGGCCCTAATTGCCCTTCCTTTGATGAAATTGATGACAGTATAATCATATGGGTCAGTGTCCATCAAACTGGGGCCACTGAGAACCTGATTGGATAAGATTTGGGCTGCAACCACAACTCTGTGTATCCACAAATTCACTGTTCTTTTGTTGGTGAAGATGCCGTGGAGTCCCAACTGGAGACGTACCTGGACCAGGGGCATCCACAGGTCACGTTCCATAATGGCCATCATAAGGGGATGGGCTGTTTCATCTTTGGTTGAAGTACGGGCACCAGTTGGGGTCTTCTTGGTAGGGGGCCACAGTGGACTTTGCAAAACCCATTGCGGCCGCAATTTCCCCAAGGGACATAAGCATCCCTTGCCTTTCAACCATTTCAAGAACAATCTCTGGAGTGATTAATTTTCTTCTGTATCTTGCAGGCTGATTGGCTGGAGGCAGGGTGTGTCTGCCTTGAGAACTAGATAGTGCTATCTGATTGGTTGTTTCTGAATTCTGGCTTTCATTGGTGGCCCTATGGCTCACTTGGTCAATTCTGGATGCTAGTGTTGCTATATGATTTGGGTTAGCAGCTGCCTGTGTGTGATGAGCAAACAGGGCCATGCTTGAGGACACAGGAGAAAGAACACACTCCTGGGTGGTGCTTGCAGAGGGGCCTGCGGGTTGGGAGTGGCCATAGACAGAGGCTTCACTGTTGGAAGACCCAGCGTAGCCCTGCATGATTTTATCAAGGCCAGGGAACAGCTTGTTGACTTGGTTGGTGTTGGAAGAAGACATAATAAAATTTTTATTATAATTTTAAGCTCAAGAAGAGGAATGTATATTTTAGTCAATTTTATTGTTATATATGTGTTGAAACCGCAGGCTTGACCCGCCAGCAAGGTTCCAACCAAGCAGGTTTGTGACCTGCAATCCAATTATCTGGTCACTTGAAGCCAGACTAGGAAGTCAACTTGAATTACCAAATACAACAACATGAACAGATGATGATTCTTTATGATGGATGCCTTGTTTTGGCGCTTGACTCATTATCAGGATCAAGCCACCCCCTTCTTCCATCCAGCCATGTGATCACCAATCATGTTCCTGTTATCCTTGATTCACATGAACTATATAATCATTATCTCACAATAAAGGTTATTATCTATCTTCTAAATATTTTTCCCCGTGTAACTCTACTAAAACAGCACAGTTACGACATATGGTAAGTTGGGGACTATTATGATCTAAATTTTAGCCATTCTAAACTGGAATAGGGTGATTTTTGAGAATGCCTGTGATTCCTAAAAGAATCATCACAAATCCACTCTAGATCCTTTGATTTCCTATTTGAGATGCCCATAAACTATATTTATTTCAAATTCCTTGCAATTATGATTTGAAACTTGGTTCTTGGATTTGAAAATCCCGCAATTTCAGATTCATTAATTTTTACATGATGTCTATGATTTGTTTTCATACAGGAAATCTCAAATTGTACATTAGAATCCCGCATTTCTGATTTATGTATCCCACATTTGTTTGCTGAGTTTTGTCTTTTGTTAGTTGAGTTATCTGCTCAAGAGATTTGAAATTTGCCAATTTAAATAAATCAGAAAAAGTTAAATTAAATGTTTGATTTTATTTAATATTTTACTTTTCACTCAGCTGAGTTGCCCACAAAAGTGATTTGAAATTTAGACCAATGATTTGACAATCCCAAATTTTTACGTTTGGGTTATGAATTTACAGTACTGTAAAAAGTAGCCATTGATCTATCAGAAGGTTGCACTATACCAAGATCCAAGTGTGGTGTGAATGATATATAACTTGTTGAGATATTGACATCTGGAATTGGCTTTGCTCCTGAATTTGAGGATATTATATGTATTTTTACATTGGAGGCAGAAGGGGCCATGTGGTGATCCAAATGTGTGTTGTTTTGCAGGCAAGGGTTGATTTGGCTTCAAATAAAGACAATATTCTGAAGAGTGATAATGTGTGGTTAGCTGGTGACGCTGTAAGCTAGTAGGTAGCATAGGGCTACTAGGGGTAAGTAGGGTGAGCCTAGTAGGTAACATAGGACTACTAGGGTAAGTGAGGCCTAGCTAGTAGGAGTAAAGACTGCTAGAGGTAGATGTTGCCTCCATCCAGCAGAAGATATTGGCTGCTATGGGCTAGAGTTTTTCACCTAGCAGGGAACTATGGCTGCAGAATGGTGAAGACTGAAATAGCAAGCAGGGAACTTTGTCTGTCTGGGGAGAGTAAGTTTTGGACCCCTGGCGGTTAACACGGGCTGCCAGGGAGGGGAAGAGCTTTAAGGGCTCTATGTACCCTAATACGCTTACAGGAGGTCTGTGAGCAAGCATCCTACCTAACAGACTGGCAGGGTGTCCTTGTTTATGCCCCTATGGGAGCTTTGGGGGGAACCCAAAGTGAGCATTGGAGGGCATAGATTTGCTCAGAGATGTCACCAAGGCAGTTTTTCTTGGGGAAGCAAACTGCAGAACTTGGTGTGATCAGGCCTCTGGGAAGTAGAGATGATTACTCTACAACTGAAAGCCCAGACTTAATCATCTGGGTGAGTAAAGACAACACATAGACATTGATCTATGGTTGAATGTCCTAAGTGGATTGCAACTTGCAAGGGCCCAGTCAAACGCCAGTTCAATGTAGACTCATGCCTGGGTCTACAAGTTCTGGTAATGGGGACTGAGATAAAGAACCAAGGTGGTTCACAGAATTAACAGGGAAGACTAGCAAGAGGGACTTTTTGATCACAGTGAAGGCTAGTTGATGGACTGTTAATTCATATTGAATTGTGGGAACCAATATGGTTCAGTATGTAGAAGGAACAAAGCAGGTTCCTAGTGAGGATTTGTTGAAACTGGTTGAGGATAAGCTAAAGGACAAGATGATTATGATGCAGGACTAGCTGATCATAATGCAAGATGGCCAAAGGACCAGAAGTTTGTGTTGAAGAGCTGAAGAGCTGAGAGGATGTGAGTGCAGGACCAGGAGACAACCTGAAGGAGCTAGCCAGACTGGATTAAGTGGATTAAAAAGGCCACAAAAGCTACAGAAGGAGCAGAAGACCAAGAGTAGGAAGCCAAAGCTAGAGCAGACCACAGGAGCCCAAGATCAGGCCACAGAAGCCCAAGACCAAAGCGCAGGAGCCCAAGACCAAGGAGCAGGAGCCAAAGACCAAGTACAAGGAGTCCAAAAGATTGTTAAAAGGACTCCAAGTACTGGCAAAAAACCCTCATTATTCCCTATCCCAAGGCAATATATCAGAAGGTTTCTAAGGGAATCTTCCTTCTGACCGTGAATAAAACGCCTATTACAACCCCTACTCAAATTTCCCGTGTTAAAAAAGGATATAAGTTCTATGAGTCAACTACCCCACATTTTCTATCCTAGCCCAGGAGATAAGGAATCCTATTGCCTAGGGTGCAGGAATTTTTCCTCTAGTAAGTCTGCCCAGGAGGAGCGGGAAAAGGTGACTGGGCATCTTGAAGTGACAGATAGAGGAAGGGATTTTATTGAGAGAGAGTTTGCTAGAGTATTACAGGATTGGTATTGGCCTACAGAAGGGCTGGCGCCTGCTGAAGTACAAGTGTATGGGGGAGACACTTGCATAGTGATTGGGAGGGTACTGGAAGAGTTTTCTCTTATGCAGGCCAAGTATAAGCTCCTAACCAACCATTCACCACTGTTGGAGAAAGACAACTCCTCCAAGCCGGTCCCTGGCTATGACCCAGGACACACTTTGGGGAATGGTGACCAGGAACCCCACAGGCCATGTTGTTAGATGCATCATGGGGTGACTTTATGAGCGCCCCCTGTGTTTTTTGAGATGCATTGACTGGCAAAGAAGCAATCTTGGTTGCACCACCACTTTTGCCCCTGTTTTTAGTCCTCAACCAGAATAAGAAGCTGTGGTAGATCCAGGAAGTTGTGTACAGAACGTTTATGGATGGGTACATCACAGTAGGCGCACAATTGGTTATAACAAAGCTTCTTGATGTTACCTTGGGCGTCTTTAAATTGGTAGGTGTGGTTTTTTTTGTAAAAAGCTATGTCTTTGAAGGGCCCAAAGTGGTTGGGGTTGAGCTTTTGGAGTGCAAGAGTTTAGGATATAGACTGGATCACCCAAGAAATAGAGGGCCTTTAAGATCTTGATCACCCCTGTCACAACATCAGGGATACCAAAGGCTAATGCAATAGGGCTAAACACTGTACCACAGTTGATTATGGTATATAAGATGAGCAAGTCAGTTACTAAATGTTCCATTCTAGAAGAGTTGGAATGTTCTTGGGATATATTGGAAATTAATCAAACTAACAGTCCACTAAGCTTTTCCACTTGCCCATTGTCTTGTGGGTGATATGAAGTTGTGAACACACTTCAGGGTATTTGTTACAAAGTACAACTTAATGATATTGCCTACAAGTTCCAACCTTCATCTGTGATGAGTCATTTGGGGCAGCCAAATTGCACAAAAATCTTCTTGTTAATAAATCTGGTGATGTCAGTGGTGGTATGATTGATAGTTGCCCAAGCTACAGGTCAAAAAGTGGAATAGTCAATAGCAGTGATAGTGCATTTATTCCCCAGATTGCATTCATGAAGGATTCCTATGATGTTGAGAGCCCATTGTTTGAAGGGTCACATGGCTTTAATAAGTAAGACTGGATTTAGCAAGCAGGTTTTGATGTATTCTTTGATACAGAACACATTTTTCTAGTAGGTCTAAGATGTATTAGTGCATGCACAGCCACCAGACCTTACATCTCATGACTTCAAATAAGTTACACTCAAAGATATGTCCTAGTGTACAGTGGTAGTGCATGA
The DNA here is from genome assembly GCA_014839935.2 of Entomophthora muscae. Taxonomy (NCBI): domain Eukaryota; kingdom Fungi; phylum Entomophthoromycota; class Entomophthoromycetes; order Entomophthorales; family Entomophthoraceae; genus Entomophthora; species Entomophthora muscae. The sequence continues at coordinate 27,168 of QTSX02003699.1, forward strand.
TGGTATCTCCTTGTTTTGCAATGGGAATTTAGGGTGTATTCTTATCTATTTATGCCATTTGGAAAATGTTTTACATATCAGTTAGGAGATGTCTCTTGTTGTCCTTGAGCTTGGAGATGATTTGTGGTGCTCCTGCTTCTGGGAGATCATCAAGGTGTGTCCTGGGTCAAAGCCAAGGAGTAACTGGGTTGGGGTGACATCCTAAGAGATACTAGTTCTATGGAAAGAACAAAAGTGAATTATCTTAGCACTCCAAAAGGGACTCACTGAACCACCAATCATCATTGGCAATTAAAAACAAGAGATAAACTTGTTTAAAAGCAATGTATTGTCTACCAAAGCAGTTCCATTATCTAGGGCTCTATTTTCATGATAATCTTTAGTGTAACAATATTTCATATTTCAAGGTTATTTGCACTGCTTTAATCATTCACTAACCAGGAGTTTTCTGAGTGAACAGACTAAATAGCTGCATCTTCTTATCCTCTTAACCAGCTTAAAAATCATTATCACTAGGAAAGTGTAATGGATTCCATTTCTTACACAAATAGGAAACCAGACTTGATTTTTTAAAAACAATTCAGGAATCAGAAATTGCATTTTTAAATACTAATTCAGAAAACAAGAACAAAACCAAAGCCAGTAATTTAATCAATTCAAAAACACATTCAAAATTGATAAATAAATGTGTTTATTCAATTCCAAATGCAAAAACAAAAGCAAGTGTAAAAACAACAAGCAACATACAAATTCATGTTTGAATTTGGTTTCAAAAGCATCAGACAATAATAACAACAACAGGAACAACAATTCATCATATGAAATTGGCTCTGATCACCAGACAACAGCCAATCAAATCAAAATTAAATGTGGAAAACATCCAAAACAGATTTTGAGGGACCCAAGAGACAAATCAGAACCAGCAATCCAACCAAGCCAGAGAAGTACTGCACATCCATTCCCTGAAACCATCCACAACTATAGTGAAGTAGAATACTGCAATGCAATATTCCAACCCGCCTCTTCTTGCATTGCAGGCTGCAACCTGCTGCAGTTCTGCAAGGCAATACTTCTCAAATCACTATTGAAGGTCCACCTGGTAACCACAATGTTCCCATCATCACTTGAGCTCATTATTTAAACTGGCAAATTTTCCCCTTTCAAATTGCTCCAATAATTTCTCTTATTCCTATCAACCAATAAATCTATATTTTCAACCTCTAAACACTTGATTAGTATATTATAAAGGTTCCCCCTCCAACAGCATGAAGTTCATCTTCCTTGTATGGACTTTTTGTGTGTTAATCAGTTATGGACAAGCTGTCTTGAACTTCAAAACCCCCAAACCAACTCCTATCTACAAATCAGAAGACTCAATCTGGTACTGTTTCAGACCTTGTTGCCGCCATGCCCCTTACGTAGAAACAGCACAATTCCCACCTATTATCCAACCCAAGGCCCCCTGGTTGGTCTTGGGGTACACCAGCGTCTATTATCTTCTAAACCACTTCACTCCCTTCTTGGGAAGGTTCTGCTTATTTGGTCACCTTCTACACATGTTAATGATAGGGATTCCAGTAGGGTCCACTCTAGTCAAATTCAACTTGGGAGCTCTCCTTCATTCATTTGGAGAGAGACTTCCCAATGAGTGGATCCCTGACAGTTTGTTGGAGCTTCTACTGAACCACCTTATGAGTGGTCCAGGTTGTCATTTTACCTATGAATTTATCTTCTATGTTGCCCTCATCAAATGTTTTGCCCTCATAATTGTTACCTTCACCATAAGCTTCACCGTATACAAGATTATGTCCCTTTTTAAAAAACCAACTATCTCAGAACCAGTTGTCTCCAGAACCAGTAGTCAAGTCAAAACAGTGGTCCTGAACACTCTATCTGCTGTTGCCCCAGGAGATTATGAAGGAAACAGGATCCTGATGCTCCTGGCCTTCTCCAAGTCCCTGTTTGAAACCTCACTGGAAAAATTCACTACTGACGCACAGAAAGTACACAATGTGGCAGAAAAGCTTACTGGTAAGTCTTGCCTTTGGTACACCAAGGCAACCCTCCAAGGAGAGGATCTCCTCAACAACTATGACCAGTTCTGTGACTCCCTCCTAGCTACAATATTCCCCGCTCCAAACCCTGACCAGTTAAGAGACCAAATCTCTGCCCTCTACCAAGGAAGAATGTCAGCCCAAGATTATGCCCAAGATTTTAGTTGCCTCAAGAATGCCATTGGGATGAGCAACAATGAAGCCTGCTACCTGTTACGTAAAAAACTTTCCTTTTAACTAAAGAATTTCCTTGCCCATCATGAGTTGACAACCAACTTTGACTCCATTGTCAAGGAAGTGATCAAATGGTCTGCCAAGGTGAAGCAGCTCCCATCTTGGGCAAAGCCTCACAATCCTGTTCCCTCTTCTGCAGTTGTTATTAAGGAAAACAGAAATACCCCCTTAAAGGTTCAAGGAGAGATGCCCAAAGGACTGATCCCCAAGGAGGGGGGAGGATACCAACTCTTGACAGAAGATAAATAACGTAAAACCCAACTTGGACTCTGCATGTATTGTGGCAAAGTGGGACATCCAGCCAAGGATTGCCAAGCCTTGGCCAAGGTACAATCTCCTATTGCTCTTCTAGCCAGTTCTTCCAATAAAGAACCCTCTCAATCTTATGCCATATTACCAGTTGAGCTAAGTTCTGCTAAAACCCCACAGGAAGTAAAAGCCTTATTGGACACAGGCACCATGGAGAACTTCATAAGTAGTTCCTTGGCCCAACAATTGAGACTCCAGGAATGACCTTCTGCTTGGGTGACCCTAGCCAATAAGTCACACACCAAAGTAACTAGAATTGAAGGTAATCTAGGGATCAAGGTAGGGAATGACCAATTCAACATCATGGTGTCCTTCTTGTCAAATTTGGCCTTTCCATTGATTCTGGGTTTCCCTTGGACCAAAAATGCCAAAGCTGTATTAAATCTGGACTCAATGACAATCTTCACTCAGAAAGAAGGGGTTACTTATTCTATTCTGTTCAATCAAACTGGGCATGGAGGGATCTTGACTCCAGAAGACACCATCAATGTTCTTGCTGCCTTGAAGGAAAAATCCCAACCTCAGATCCCTCCAGAGCTTCAAGACTTGGAGGAAGCCTTTAGTGAATCCTTCTGCTCCCAGCTACCAAGTTGCAGAGAGTTGGACTTATGTATTGATTTAGTACCAGGATCAGTACCCACCTGGGGTAATCTCTATCCAGCCAACTGTACAGAGTCTAGCCATGAAAACGTACCTAGATGATAATATAGCAAAATGATTCATGAGTTGCTCAAACTCTCCCTGCTCTTCACTTATGTTCTTTGTCCATAAATCAGATGAATCACTAAGACCTGTAGTAGAATGCTCAAATATCAACAGCATCACAATCAAGAATTGAAACCCTATTCCCTCTGCTGAAACCCTCAACAATTGACTAACAGGGGAAAAGGTTTTCTCTAAACTTGACCTTTGCAACACCTACCATCAAATCCGCATAGCAGAAGGTCACAAATGGAAAACTTCTGTGAGAACCCCGTTTGGACTATATGAATACCTTGTAATGCCTTTCAGCATAAGTAACACCCCAGCAGCCTTCCAGGGGCTCATAAATGAAGTCCTCTTCTCATTCCTGGACCCTGTGCTGTAGTATACCTTGACAATATCCTCATCTACTCTAAGGACCATAACTCTCACCTCACCTATCTTTGCAAAGTCCTTAAGGCCTTAATAAAAGCTTGCTTGTTCTGTAAACTGGAAAAATGCAAATTCTACAAGAAGGGAATTGAGTTCCTAGGCTACAACATCTTGGAAGGAGGCTTTGCCATTGTCCCATCTAAGGTCCAATCCGTGGCAGATTGGCCTGTCCCTACCTCCTGCACCAAGCTTTGTGGGTTACTGGGGCTAGCTAATTTCTGCTGCAAACTTATCAAAGACTTTTCAGCTATTGCCCTACCTCTCACACAGCTCACCTCAGATAAAAATCCCTTCTCATGGAATCCTGAAGCTCAGTTGGCCTTTGAAGCCTTGAAACTTGCCTTCTCTTCTGCCCCTGTCTTTCTACGCCCAGACCTAGAGCTTAATTTTTTTCTGGATACAGATGCCTTGGACTTTGTGCTGGGAGCAGTGTTGCTCCAGCTTGGGGAGGATGGAGAACTTCACCCTGCTGCGTTCTACTCCTACAAGTTCTTGGACAGGGAGCACAATCACCATTTTTACAAAAAGGAATTATATGCCATAGTACGCGCCCTGGACCACCAGAAAAAAATACCTACAGGGAAGTAAATACCCAATTTACATTTTCACAGACCATAAAAACTTTCTATACTTCACATAAAAATGCAAGGTTTGCCCCCGCTTAGCCCATTGGGCTATTGACCTGATGGCATACAACTTCCAAATCAAATACACTCCAGGTAAGAAGAATGTTGTTTCTGATGCCATTAGCCACAGAGAAGACCTCAATGGCCCTGACACCTCCTACCACACACACAAAATCTGACAAGTGCTGGAACCCTCTCAATTCCTGAACCTCTTTGCCACTGCTTCCTTGTACACCAACTTGGATAAAGAGATCCAAGAGGAACAACTATTGAACTCTCCAACTAGCACCACAGATCTAGAAATAAGAAACAACACCTGGTACTATGATAACTCCCTGTACGTTTCCCAAGGACCCCTAAGAAACTGTATTATTCAAGCCTTCCATGACACTCCTCTATCAGGTCATGGGGGTATTATCAAGACCCTCAAAATAATTTCCCAAAGATACTGGTGGCCCTCCATGAAGAAGTTGATGGGAAGCTACATAAGTAAGTGCCTTGAGTGCTTTCAAGAAAAAACCTCCCACCAAAAGCCTCAAGGCCTCCTCCAACCCTTACCAATTCCCCCTGACCATGGTCTTCCATCTCCATGAACTTCATTGTTGAACTACCCAAGAGCCAGGGTAACACTGGAGTTCTAGTGGTGGTAGACCGCCTGACCAAGTATAGGATCTTCATCCCCTTCTCCACTGCCTCTGCAGAAGAAACCACCCAGATGCTCCTCAAGAATGTGTTTGACTACCATGGAATTCCAAACAACATAGTCTTTGACCAAGGAACCCAGTTAACCTCCAAGTTTTGGTCTATCTTGATGAAAGGGTTGGGAGTTAAGACAAACCTCTCCACCTCATTCCATCCCCAGATCAACAAACAGACTGAAAGAGTTAATAAGGTATTGGAAGCTTATTTATAAAACTACGTCAATGCCCAACAGAATAACTGATTGGAGCTCCTACCAATAGCTCAATTAGCCTATAACGCCAGACATCACATATCCATTGGGATGTCCCCCTTTAAGGCAAACTATGGATATGACCCAGAAGAAATCCCTTCTCAGGCAGAGACAAACACAGTTCCACAGGTCAACAAGCACCTAAACAACCTCTCCACAATTCAAGCCAAACTTAAGGAAACACTAAATAAATCCATTCAGTCATACAAGAAGCTTGCTGACAGACATCACAGAGAGCCTGATGAATACTCCCCCGGATCCCTGGTGTTCCTAGATGCTTGCAACCTACACATCAAATAGCCATGTCAAAAACCAGGACCCAAAAAGATAGGGCCCTTGGAAGTAATACAAAAGATTTCCCCCCTGACATATCAAGTCCGCCTGCCAGAAGGATCTACAGCCCATGACATCTTCCACGTCAGCCTTCTCAGTCTCTACCACAGATCTCCAGAAGATATCTCTCAGGCCAAATGGAACCCCCCACCTCTGGTAATGAATCATATTCCTGAATGGGAGGTGGAAGAAATCATTGATAAAAAATGATTTGTAACTAACCACACTACCTGATCAAATGGGTAGGCTATGGTATGGAATCAAACAGCTGGGAACCCATTGACAATTTGAACAACTTCCAGGACCTAGTGGATAAATACCATCAAGCAAGAGGGGGAGATAGGGCCTTAGGGGAGGCTAGTGTAAGGGATTCCATTCCTTACACAAATAGGAAACCAGACTTGAGTTTTTTAAAAACAATTCAGGAACCAGAAATTGTCTTTTTTAATACTAATTCAGAAAACAAGAACAAAACCAAAGCCATTAATTTCAATTTGAAAACACATTCAAAATTGATAAATAAATGTGTTTTATTCAATTCCAAATGTAAAATCAAAAGCAAGCGTAAAAACAACAAGCAACACATAAATTCTAGTTTAAATTTGGTTTCAAAAGCCTCAGACAATAATAACAACAACAGGAACAACAATTCAGCATATGAAATTGGCTCTGATCACCAGGCAACAGCCAATCAAATCAAAATTAAATGTGGAAAACATCCAAAACAGATTTTGAGGGACCCAAGAGACAAATCAGAACCAGCAATCTAACCAAGCCAGAGAAGTACTGCACATCCATTCTCTGAAACCATCCACAACTATAGTGAATTAGAATACTGCAATGCAATATTCCAGCCTGCTGCAGTTCTGCAAGGCAATACTTCTCAAATCACTCTTGAAGGTCCACCTGGTAACCACAATGTTCCCATCATCACTTGAGCTCATTATTTAAACTGGCAAATTTTCCCCTTTCAAATTTCTCCAATAATTTCTCTTATTCCTATCAACCAATAAATCTATATTTTCAACCTCTAAACACTTGATTAGTAGATTCTAAAGGTTCCCCCTCCAACAGCATGAAGTTCATCTTCCTTGTATGGACTTTTTGTATGTTATATAGTTATGGGCAAACTGTCTTGAACTTCAAAACCCCCAAACCAACTCCTATCTACAAATCAGAAGACTCAATCTGGTACTGTTTCAGAACTTGTTGCTGCCATGCCCCTTATGTAGAAACAGCACAATTCCCACCTATTATCCACCCCAAGGCCCCCTGGTTGGTCTTGGGGTACACCAGCGTCTATTATCTTCTAAACCACTTCACTCCCTTCTTGGGAAGGTTCTGCTTATTTGGTCACCTTCTACACATGTTAATGATAGGGATTCCAGTAGGGTCCACTCTAGTCAAATTCAACTTGGGAGCTCTCTTCCATTTGATTGGAGAGAGACTTTCCAATGAGTGGATCCCTGACAAGAAGTTCTATGTCACAAGAAGAAAGAATAGGGGTCAAGATAGTATTTATAACAGAAGGAAGATCAGCTTAGAAACTCTCTGTTTTGGCACCGTTTTAAAGTTATTTTGAACAGCTACTCCTTCAGAAAGACTTCTTAATGCTTTAGAAGATATCCTGTTACTAGAAACCAATCAGAAGTGTAACAGTTAAGACGCAGATTCAGCGCTCAACCAAGCTCCTGGGGTGCAATACACCATCTAGAAAACGCCATCTAGAAAGACACCATCTAGAAAAAAAATTTCAATAGGGTCAGAATTTACATTGGCAAAATTAAAAAAATTTATTAAATAATTATTTTTTATATATTGGTTTCTAATACTCCATCTAGAAAAACAGCATCTAGAAAACGCTATCACAAATTAAAATAAAAAGAGTGTTATCCAAATAAGATTTTTTTAATATAAAAACACTTAATAAATACCCTAAAATACACCATCTAGAAATACAGCATCTAGAAAGACAGCATCTGGAGTCAAATAATAAATTATACTTTTATGTGTTAAATCCAAGCCTTTTCCTTATTAAATGGGAATAAATTATGATATTAATTTATGACTACATATAATATATCAACTCAAATTAACTCACCTTTGATAGTACTATCTCTCTGTAACACAGCCATTAAAAACCTTTTTTGATATACTGATTTTATCCTTATCATAAAAGGATCTGTAATATTTGGTTTTCAGCTTTAAAATGCTTCATTAATGATTTTATATATGCAAGAGTAGTGTCTTCATTAACTGGAACTGTAATAATCAGGTTAAGGGCAATGTAACTAAGACCACCTCATCACTTGAAGGTTGGTACAATCAATTTTCTTTCCTGGTTAAGATAAAAAAGCCCAGATTCATTGTGATTATCAAAAAACTGAAGATCTGGTATACCCATGGGGACCAGCTTTACCCTCAGGCCATCAAAAGAAAAGCTGTTTTATCCAAGCATGCAGATCAGCAGGACAAGTTTGCAAGCGTTACCAAGGAGTTTTTGACCTATTACACCAGAGAAAGCTGCCTTACCTAACTTAAAGGCATTGCAAAGAATTTTGGTACTGAAGTCTGATCAAGTTACTCTTCCATTAAATACTTTACTTCCAAACATTTAATTTTTAATACATTGATACAAACATAAGAGCAAATTTAAATATGGAAATATTACAGTTTTGGGGTGTGTTGACTTTGGAGATTTGCACACTAAAGTTGGTACTAGATGATCCCACATTATTATTGCAGATTTGAAATCTTTGGATTATTTTGAGTCTAGCCATATGTTTTTCTTACTATTCTGAATTTTTGGGGTTTTTATTAAGTTTTAAGTTATTTGACACAGTTCTGCCAGAAATTTGACATAGGGTTTCTAGATGGCATTTTAGGACACATTTTCTAGATGGCGTCTTTCTAGATGGTGTTTTCTAGATGACATTTTCTAGATCACGTCTTTCTAGATAGTGTATTCCACTGCTCCCAGTAGCAACCAAAAGATTTCTGAAAGGCTTTCAAAAGACCTGCCAAAAGACCTTGTAACTTTCCAGATAGCCTCCTTCTTATAGAGTCCTTTTTCCAACGGTTCCGCCTTCAGAATGGCTTTCTTCAAAATCTTAAGCCATTGGCACTCAATTTTTCATAAAATTAAATAAGCTTACACAATTACTTTTTTAAAAGATTAAATTATCAATTCACTTCTTTCTCAATGATACTTTAAGCTTTTGGCTTCCAACCAATCACATTAATCAGTAATCATGTCCTCAACTCAACCAATGATTGCAGTGCTTGAAAATTCCCCGTTTCTGAAGTTCCACTGCAATTTAACTAGAAAATCCATTCCCATCACTCATATAAGGAATTGCATTCTTCCCCAAACAGAAATCCTTAGCAAATATGAAGAAAAAATTAACAATATAAGTACTGAAAGTAGTCAGAGGAATTTAGGGGGTATCATAAATTGGAAGAGTTGTTGTTGTTATTCTTGCTTTACCCAAAATAAAAACTAGTATACTAAACTAAAGACTAAAAGAGACTTAATTCTCTAAACCTAATGTGTATAGTTAAATGTATAGTTTGTGTAAGTATTGATTTTCATTATTTGTATCAAGGGAAGAGTTATATAGGGTTATTCCAATTTCAATTGGACACAGATCATCTGAATCTTGCATCTTAATATGACTGATCTTATTACCTTTCAGCCCATCTCTGCTGAACCCCAAAGATGGGCTAATGAACCATAAGATCTAAACAACCCATTGATCTACTGGATCATTCATTCATCCACACAATAGTGCTACCGGTACCTTTAGAAGAGAAGTTTAATTAATGGGAAGTGTCAGGGAACCAACCCTGAGCTGCCAGCATCTGGGAACTGGCAGGCTGCAGACTGGGTGGGAAGAGCCCACCAGAGAATTGGTACTAACTTAATGAGGTAGGACATTGATTTAACCACCCAGGACCACAAGCCAGCAGTTGGGAAAATAGTCTCTATTACCCCAGTGAGGATAATATACACTATCCCAAATAGTTTAGTAGTATGGTCCAGTGGAAGCTCAGCAGCAGATACAGGCATTGGTTTGGGGGTAAAAGGCGGCTCTATGTCTAATTAATTGGCAGAGAGAAAGTTGTATTTATCTATGAACAGGCAGGACTCAGTAACGTTCCAATGACATTTCTGGTTGTATCTGGTTAACTCTTTAGTTTGGGCCAAGTGATTCCAAGCTAATATATTGTCTGAGGTGTAGTCCTTGTACTTGGGCTTCAAGTGGTATTCTGTAAAATAGATAGGAACAAATGGAGCACCTGGCGGACAATATGTAGCTGGCAGGTTAGCAGGAGGGTCAGATGATATTTGAGTTATCTGACAGACAACTAGAATAAATATGGTAATAATCAGAGAAACACTAACTTATAACCTTTATTTAAAAATGACAGTGTTAGTCAATCTTGGCTTTGCAGGTACTTATATCACACTGCCAAGCCTCATCTTCTGATTGAGTTTCTTGAGCTTGGGTGGGTTGGCATCAGGGGTCTTAGATGGCAGGGTGGCGTTTGGTACTTGCGGTTTGCCATTGACAACCTCTGGATAATAAAACTTTGAATCCTTATGTTTATCAACTTGGGTATTGGTATTGAACAGGTGTTTGGGTTCTGTGCCACTTCCTGGACTTTGGGGGAGTTTGGAATAACTCTCATTGGGGGACTTGTGCATTTCACCAAGCAAACCACTGGTGTCAAGTATTGGCACCTTGGAGAGACTCCCGGCATCTTGCACTGGTAGTTTGCTTGTAAAACCCTGTGGTGTAGTTAAGGATTTGATTTCCAGCAGGTTGAAAACAACTTTATCAATTGGTTATATGTGGTTGGATTCTCAGTCTTTGGAACTGGAAATCTTCAAAGGGTTTTGTTCAGGGTTTGCTCCTGGTTCCATACTTTGGGATTCAGGTAAGTCCAAATTGTCATTACTGACAAACTTCCCTTTCTTCCCCCCAAAGCCCTCCCTTCTGGGCCTTATTGCTTAAGTTTTATTGGATGGCTTGTATGGCATTGTTCAGGTTACCCAGTGTAACGGAAATTACTGGATAGTATGAAGCTGTTTCTAAGTGATGGGGAATTACCACCCAAATCCACATAGATTGATGATTAACCACCAACGCGGCTTCAGATATTTTTTTGTGAAATTTCCAATTGTAACTCCAGGAGTAAGTAGAACAATTAGTCCTAACCAAAGTATTCCAAGATAAATGACCTGGGAAAGCATCAATGCATCTTCAGCATAAAATTCTGGGCATTTGGAAATAACACAATTTTCAGTTTCAAGAATGGGGGAAGGAGCTACAAATTGGTTGGCATGAAATTGACATTTGGCGGCACCAACAACAAAGTTCCAGCTGAAGGTCCCCATCTTCCAGAAATGATTTGGTTCAGAATCAGATTGTACAGAATATACTGCAATAACCTAATCACAGGATGCATTTTTTAAAATTTAAAATTAGAACTTGGGATAAATGATTTTTATTGAGTAAATTTAGGAGGACTCAACTCTTAGAGTTGAAACAGGGAAAATTATTCAATATATATCAGAAAAATTGACTAAGCAATACCACCTGAGTCTTGAACTCCTATTCCTTCCACATTTTCAAGTAAGTATCTGGTCCAGGTTGCAAAGAACCCTTGTGTGACTAGTTTCTGACAACCATGCTGATTAACAAGCTCATATCAGGTGACCCTCATATTACGCCAATTTATCAACGTCATTTTGAAAGGGGGGCTGGTTTCAGCTGGCAGACTGGAGCATCCATGACCCATTTTCAATTGACTGTTTGGTTTAAATCTGTTAACTTGGTCAATTTTGATACAGGTTTTCTTGCTTTTTGAGCTTTTTTACCTGGACAGACAATACCCGGCATTATGGAACCTACCATGACATTACCCTCTGCTTTAGCCCTGGGCACAATACCACCATCTGGGAGATGGATAAGGAGAAATTCTTATGGGCAGGTGGGAGTTTCATTGCAGCTAAGGTAAGTTCAGGGTGAAGAATAGCAGTGGGATTGCGCTTGTAGAACTCATGGATCAGATCTGAGGAATTCGAACAATTGTAGTGGGAAACCCAGGAGTTTTCAGAATCAGGATAACCCTTCCAAGACACCAAATATTTTAAATGGCGGCAATTCTTGCAGGAAGCCAGAATACATTTTAACTCATACTCATGTTCTCCTTCCACAAGAATGGGTTGGGAAGAGGGAGTCTCTGTTCCTTTGAAGGGAGTAAGAAGACATTCATGGAAGTTATGGAAATTCTTGAAAGCAGGAGGTAAATCTAACCAATAGGCAGAGGGACCAATCTGACGTTCTACCTTGAAGGGACCAACTTGCTTGGGACCTAATTTACGGCAGGGAACCTTAAGTTTCATATTGCAAGCATCAACCATGACTAGATCACCTGGCCTGTAAGTTAGACCCTCCTGGCGCTTACAATCTGTGTATTCCTTGTAAGTTGTCACAGCAGCGGCAAGAGTAACTTGGAGCTCCTGATGGACCTGCTTCAATGCAGCAGCTTGATCAGTTGCAGCTTCTATGTTGCTAACCAAACAATGACCCATGTTGGAAGAAGGATTGTAACCCACATTGGCATAAAATGGCAATACTTGAGTTGACTTGTGTGGGGCGTTATTATATGTGAACTCTGCCATGGGTAGATTATCACACCAGCCATCTTGTTGTGCATTAGTGTAACAACGTAGGTAGACCTCCAAACTTTGGTTTACCCTCTCTGTTTGTCTGTTGGATTGGGGGTGGAAAGCAGTAGAGCGGCACAATTTGATATCAAGGATTCCAGTAAACGCTTCCCAGAACTGAGCAATAAATTGGGGACCACAGTCACATACAATCTCCATTGGGATGCCATGTAGGGAGAAGATTCTGTTCACAAATAACCTAGCAGTTTCCACCAAAGTAATTGTGGTTGAGCAAGGTACAAAGTGTGCCATTTTTGTGAAACAATTGACTACCACCATGATTGTGTTAAACTCATTGGAATTGGGAAGCTCACCAATGAAATCCACCAACACAGACGTCCAGGGTCCTGCAGAAGGTTGGAGTAAAACCAGTAAACCAGTAGTCTTATTCTGACTGGCCTTGGATTGAACACATACCAGGCAATCTCAAACAAAAGCTGCTACCTGCACAGTCAAACCTTTCAAGGAAAACTGACAGCGGATTAGTTCCACTGTTTTGTTTTTCCCTGGTGGCCTGCTGTTGGACAGGTGTGATGAGTCTACATGATTTCATCCCAAATAGTTCCTTCTGGGACCCACAAGCAACCTTGATGATATAGCACGGGACCTATCTTATGATAGCCCTGAGGCTGATCCACTGGGTTTGCACATGCTAGCTCTAACAGCCTATTATAAACTTTGAACAAAGGTTGCAGAAACTTAACTTTGGAATATAAGTCCAGGTCTGCGCCCTCAGTTAAGGACATGGTAGCCAGCGTAGCAGGTGGAGACAATACAAAAGGCACAACAGCCTTATCTGGAATCATAGTATATGTGTTGAACTTGGCATCCACACTAGCATCTGGGAGATGGGAAGGATTCCTGTTTAGTGCATCAGCCAAGTGATTGTCCAATCCCTTAATAAAATTGTAGCGGAACTTGTATCTTGTAAGACCAACATGCCATCTGGATTGACAACCCAACAAAACCCTGGGTTGTTGATAATATAAAAGGGCTTTGTAATCAGTTCTTACTACAAATAGATGACGTGCTGACATGAGATGGTGATGTCAATGCTTTAAAAATTCCACAGCAGCCAATACTTCCTTGTCATAAATCATGTAGTTGCGTTCTTGAGCCTCCATCTTCCGGGAGAAATACCCTACAGGTCTCCCAATCCCGTCACTAGCCGTCTGCAACAGCACACCAGCCACAGCATATTTAGATGCATTGGTGGAAACCACAAAAGGAAGCTCATGATCCACATGTCTTAATACTGGGGAGGACAACAAAGAGCCTTGACTGTTGAGAAGGCACTTGCACACTCAGGCATCCAGACTAAAGTTATCTTTCCACTAGCCAAATATAAAGAGGCAGCCACCTTAGACAAGTGGGGGGTGAATTTCTTCAAGAACTTACATGTGCCCAAGAAACTATGAAGTTGGGATACTGTCACTGGCGTAGCATACTCTCAAACTGCAGCTTCCTTGTCAGGGGCAATGATGTGGCCATCCTCAAAGATAATATTACCCATAAAGGTAACCTTACGTTTAAAGAATTCACACTTACTCCTTTTGATGATCAAGTTTACTTGAAGAATGCGCTCTACAACTTCCAACAAGTGGGCCTTATGGGACTCCTCATCTGGAGAAAACACCAAGATATCATCCATATATGCAATGGCACAAACACCTAGGAGATCCCCCAGCCTGAATTAATTAACCGCTGAAAGCAAGCCAGGGCATTCTTCAATCCAAAAGGATTACACAGAACTGAAAGATACCCTTCTTGGTTATGAATGCTGTTAACCATTCCATTCCTTCTGAAATCCTGATTTGATTGAAAGCATTCAACAGATCCAGTTTTGAGAATACCTTGGCCTTCTCAACACAGCTAGAGATATGTGCTTTGAGGGGTAAAGGGTAAGGATCCGGAATTTTAATGTTATTCAAATTTCTGTAGTCAACACAAGAACAAAGAGACCCATTAGACTTCTGAACAAACAATAACGGGGAGCAGATTGACAAAGCCTTCTTAAAAATGTAGCCTTTTGCCAACATGTCACAAGTCCACTCTTCCAAACATGCGTCTTCCTTCAAGGTTAAAGGGTAAATAGGAGACACAATTCTGATCAGATCAACAGTAACCTTAAAGTCAAAGTCAAACTGAGTGTACTTGGGAAGGACCTTGCCTCTGGTGGTGTCAAATACCGCAGACCAGGGTTGCAAGCATGTTGGTAAATCCAAACTTACAGGGACAGGAAACAATTGTATGGTCTGTGATAATTGCTCCAATTCAGACATATCCAACAGTGGAATACAAATAGTTATACCCAAAGAGTGTTCCACCTGCAGCTCATTTTTCTCCAGTAAGATCAATAAATTATGATCTCTCCACCAACTCACTCCCAAAATGATAGGATATATCAGGGTAGAGCAAACAGAAAACCTTGCAGTAAAAGACTGACCTGCAACTACAAAAGTAACTGGCTTCTTCAGTTGGAAAGAGGGAAACGTCTGACAGTTCCCACCCCTAACAAGCAATCCCAGGTGGTACTTAACTTGTAGAAAGTTGGCAGTCTCCACACTCATGAAGTTCTCAGAAGCACCTGTATCCAACAAAATGGCTGGCTGATAGATAGTCTGACCGTTATCAATGCTACCATAAAACAAGAAATAACCAGAAGTAGATTTATTGGCAGCAAAGGTGGCAATCTTGGCAGGGTCTTGTTTCTCATTGGCAGTACAGACGGCAGCTAAAGAGGCAGGATGCTCCTGGAAGTAACACTCAATCATCTCTTGGACAGCATCTGGAAGAACAGGGTTATCACAATCAATGGGAACAGGGGGCAACTCTTTGAACGTAATCACAGAAGATTTTGCAGGTACAACGTGCTGAAGCATCACCAAGGAACTATCAGGACCAGACATTACGGGGGCCTCCTTTACATCACCAGGTTTGTTCACCACCGCCAATTGTAGCTGAGACAAGATAGGGGGAGAACTATCTTGGCCTTGGTTGGAAGGAGCTACTGCAGAGCAAGGACCAGAAAACCAGGAGCGCACAGCGGGTTTATCCTCAATTACCAACGTGCCTTGCTTAGAAGTAGACAGATTTGAGACCAGAGAAAGAATTTGGCTTACCAGGGCCTCAGTTGTGGTTAACGGGGAATCTCAAACCGCCAAATCCCGGGCAGTCTGATCAACTGATAACCACAACACTGAGAGTTTATTCACCTTGGGAACATCAATTGTATGGCAGCAGGTAAGAAACTGAGGAAGGAATACCAAAAGCGGAGTTGTACCCTGATGGAAGGCATACAGCTTACAATATACTTTGAGCTCCTCAATAGATGCATACAAATTTTTTAACAAAGTGTATAGAGATGTACTCTCAGTTAAAACACGTGGATTGCGCTCCACTGCGGACAACAACCATTCACGAGCATCTTCAGAAACCTTCATCATCACATGGTAAACTTGGGATTTGTGACTAAGGCTCAAGCCAGAATAAAATGATAATGCTGACAAAACTTCACACAAAATTTCATCAGTGGGTGGAGCAGGAAAATAATCTGGACGCTAAAATGACATGACATGATGGAAATAGGAAACAGAGAATCCAGTCTCAACAACTGCAACCGGAGATGAAAACCACAAATCAAAGAAAAGCTAAACTGGAAACTTGGAAATGAACTAATGCAAATAAACTTGGTAAACACAGATATCTTGACAGAGCAGAAGAAAAGAAACACAAATTCATGACAAACTGCTTCCAAAAACCCAGAAGTGGAAGAGTTGAGTAATGTAACAGAAATCACTGGATAGTATGAAGCTATTTCTAAGTGATGGGGAATTACCACCCAAATCCACATAGAATTGATGATTAACCAACAACGCGGCTTCAGATATTTTTTTGTGAAATTTCCAATTGTAACTCCAGGATTAAGTAGAACAATTAGTCCTAACCAAAGTAGTCCAAGATAAATGACTTGGGAAAGCACCAATGCATCTTCAGCGTAAAATTCTAGGCATTTGGAAATAACACAATTTTCAGTTTCAAGAATGGGGGAAGGAGCTACAAATTGGTTGGCATGAAATTGACATTTGGCGGCACCAACAACAAAGTTCCAGCTGAAGGTCCCCATCTTCCAGAAATGATTTGGTTCAGAATCAGATTGTACAGAATATACTGCAACAACCTAATCACAGGATGCATTTTTTAAAATTTAAAATTAGAACTTGGGATAAATGATTTTTATTGAGTAAATTTAGGAGGACTCAACTCTTAGAGTTGAAACAGGGAAAATTATTCAATATATATCAGAAAAATTGACTAAGCAATACCACCTGAGTCTTGACCTCCTATTCCTTCCACATTTTCAAGTAAGTATCTGGTCCAGGTTGCAAAGAACCCTTGTGTGACTAGTTTCTGACAACCATGCTGATTAACAAGCTCATATCAGGTGACCCTCATATTACGCCAATTTATCAACATCAGTTTGAAAGGGGGAGCTGGTTCCAGCTGGAAGACTGGAGCAGCTGTGACCCATTTTTGATCAACTGTTTGGTTTAAATCCGTTAACTTGGTCAATTTTGATACAGGTTTTCTGGCTTTTCGAGCCTTCTTACTTGGACAGACAATACCCGGCATTATGGAATCTACTGAGACACCCAGGGGTTACTAGGTGATTTCTTTAAGGGGGTAATCCATCCAATTAATGTAGTACTGGGGGGTCTTTTAGTGGACTCAGTTGCCATAGATGTACTCAACTTCATACTCATTGGAGTGGTCCTTCTGAATCAGCAGGGGGCTAGACTTAATCTTCTGCTGGGGGAAGGATTTCCTAACCTTTTTAAACAGTAGAGCGCAATGGAATACATTGCAGATCTTCCAGGTGAGGGGCAGGTCTAACTTGGTGATCTTGTGTGGGCTGCTTCTTTTGTGGGCCAGCTTTCTGCAAGGCACATGTAGATGTACATTCCAGGAGTCCAGGTAGACCTTGTCTCTAACTTTCAGGGGTTTGTTTTCAATCAGCAAATGCCTTATATGTCTGTACTACTTGGATCAGGTTTTCTAGGCATAAATTTTGAGTGTTGTGGATCTGTTTAATCCAGGCGTATTCAGAGGGGTTGGTTTCCTTGTTTCCAATGCTAGGGTCTCAGGTGTGATCAAAACAATAGTTGGCTTTGAAAGGGGACATTATGGTAGATGTGTGGTCCTTGCAGTTGTAGGTATAATATGTCATAGGTAAAATTTTGGCCCAATTATCCTGGTTGGCCTTGGTGTAGTATCATAGGTATTGTTCAAGTATTTGGTTCACTTGTTTGGTCTGGCCGTCAGTCTGCAGGTAGTACAGTATGGATTTACAACACTTTACTACTAGGTCCTTTATCACTTGGGTCCAGTAGTTAGAGGTAAATTTAGGACCTCTGTTGGTGATTATTTCTTCTGGGATGCCATGCTGAGTTAGAATACAGTCATGAAAATATCTAGCAGTCTCTGCAGTGGAGCAGTTGGTAAAGGTGGGAACAAAGTAGGGCATCTTGGTGAATCTATCTACAATAAATAAGATGACATTGAAAAATTGGAGAGGGGGGTTATACAATATAATTCATGAAGACTTATTGCCAGGATCCTGCTGGTATGTCTAGAAGTCTTAGCAGGCCTTCAGGTTTGGATCTATGGATCTTAGTCCTCCTGCATGTTTTACAACCTTTGATGTAGGTGGCCACTTATTTGTCCATTTTTCCCAGGCATAGTTCTTCTTGATTCTTCTGAGTGTCTTGAGTCTAAAGGGGTGGCCTGCCATCTCAGAGTTGTGATTGTATATGAGTACATTGGTCCTTGTCTTGCCTTCTGGTACATAAATCCAATTATGTAGTAGAAGAGTTGTTTCTTTCAAAGAGAATCCTTTTTTATGGGGCTCTCTGGGTTTGAGGTCAAGTTGGCATTAAGCTCCATTAATTAATTGGCTTTTTTTATGTGCCTCAACTATGTCAGGTTTGTGGGCCATGATCTTTGTGTAAATTGTTGCCGTGTTATGAGGTGCAGCACAGACACAAAACGGGAAATCCTAACCTTAGGATTGGATTTGTACTAGAACTTGGTTAGATAACAGGAAAGACTATGTGATTACCTTGCGGCCCTGAAAGAATAATCTCTACTAGTTGTGGCTAGAGAGAGGTTTGGAAGTACTGAAGACACAAAGACAAAACTGTAAATAGAACTTAATTTTGATTGGTGAATATAAATAATATATAGCAGTTAGGAATACCACAAAACACTACCAGGACGGTAGGATCACTTGCCACCAGCATGAGTGGGGCAAGTGAGTTGCGCAGGATCAAGAAACCAAGCAATTGTATTACCTGATTCAGTCATCACCTCATTTTGAGAGGCAAAAGCAAAAGCAAGAGATTTGTCTTCAAAACGGCCCACCAAAGGCAAAATCAATACATAGTAAATAGCAGTATTCACGACATTGCCCTCCCCTAGATTGGCCTTAGGGGGGGTGGTATTTGCAGAAAAACTTAGCATGCACTCAAGCAAAAGGATGACCACTGGAGAGGAGCTTCACAGTGTATTTGGACCCTTGTTTGAAGGTCACTTCCAATGAACTAATCCACAGAGTGTCCAGCTTATATGCGTGCCCGCATACTCTATGTTGATAGTAAAGAACATGGTTGCCAACATTAAATTCAGGAAAGGGGGAGCGTCCAGCATTATTGGGAGAAAGTTCAATCATCTTAGTCTTGTATGCAGAAGTGTAGGCAGTGGTCTGTATGTCAATGATGCGGTTGACTAGATCCTTGATATGGTTGTCAGGATTCATGGCCTTATCAGAGGAAAGCAGGGGGCACCCAAGAGCAATGGGGTAGTAGCCTCTTGCCCATACAGCATTGCAAAGGGGAAGTACCCAGTGGCAGAATGTTTGCTAATGCAATACACAAAGAGAGCAGCAGGTAAGTACAGGTCCCAATTAGCAGCGTCAGAATAGGTAAGCTTTCTCATGATGGAGACCAGAGTTGAATTTTCACGCTCAACAGCCCCATTGGTAGAAGGGTTATAGGGGGCAGAGAAGGACTGGTGGGACCCCAAAGCTTTGACAACATAGGTTACCAGCTTGGCATTGAAGTACATCCCATTATCTGAGAGCAACACTTGAGGACAGCCATGGCAGTAGAAAACATCTTGTAACAGGAAGGCAGCAGTTGTCTTAGCCGTGATGTCCTTTGTAGGGCAAGCCTCTACCCACTTGCTGAAGTGATCAACAGCAATAAGGATAAAGTAACACCCAGAACGTGAGTGGGGGAGAGGACCTACTGCATCAATGCTGACAGTATGAAAAGCATGTTGCGGAGGAACTAATTTGAACTTGTGGGCGGCAGCTCAAGGCCTTTGTAGCTGGCAGTTGTGGCAACTAGCTATGACATCTGGGATTAGCAGATGAAGATTTTCCCAGAAGTAATTCTTCTGAAGCCAGTCAAAAATCTTAGCAATGTCTCCATGACCAGTCTCTTTATGAGCTTGTGACACCAACAAGAGGCAAAGACTGGGTTGTGCATAGAGTAGATACTGATCTTGTACCTTTTTGAAGAGTTGATTGTTGTGTATGAGGGTATCTTTGGATAGCTTGGACAAAGCCAGTTGAACCTCTTCTGTTTCACTCTCCCAAGAAGAAGGGTATCCAATTAGTTTGTACAACCGGTCAGTCTCTGCAGGATGTAAAGAAAGAATGGGCATTCTGGATAGCCCATCAGAGTTCTGATGTTGAATCCCAGGGTGATGGAACACAGTGAAGTTGTAACCTTTCAGACATAGGGCCCATCTAGCTAAGCGCCCTTCTGGCTCCTTAAATTGCTGTAACCATTTAAGAAAAGTGTGGTCAGTGACAACTGTTAAATGAGTACCATACACATAGTGGCAGAACTGTTTGACTGCATGCAACACGGCAAGACACTCCTTCTTTGTGACACTATAATTCTTCTCATGCTTGTTTAGTACGCAGGAAGTGTAAGCCACAGGATGGTTTACACCCTCTTTGTCTAGTTGGGCCAGAATAGCTCCAATAGCAAGATTGCTAGCGTCAGTGTATAGGATGAACTCCTTATCATAGTCAGGATACACTAGGATTGGCCCTTTTATTGAGTTTTTGCTTAAGGGTTTCAAAGGCTTTCTGCTGACTGGCGGTCCATTCAAAAGAGACATTACGTAACAGCTGGACTAGAGGTTCACTAGTATTGGCAAAGTCAGGGATAAACTGTCTATAGTAGCCCATCATCCCTAGAAAGACTTGTACCTCTTGCAGGTTGGTGGGCAGAATCATTTTGTCAATGGCCTCAACCTTCTTAGTCATAGGGTGAATCCCTATCTGGGTTACTTCATGGCCCAAGAATTCAAGACACTCTTTGAAGAAGGCGCACTTGGAAGGTTTTAGTTTGAGTCCAGCTTCTCAAATCTTTATTAACACATCTTTGAGGTGGGCCAGGTGATTGTTAAAGGTAGCGCTGAAAACTTTTATATCATCCAAGTATACTAGGACACACAACAACTTCAAGTTGTGGAGGATGGAGTCCATGGCCTTTTGGAAGGTGGCCGGGGCGTTGCAGAGTCCCTGCAGCATGCAAGTAGGTTCAAAAAGCCCTTTAGATGTAATGAGCGTGGCTTTTTGACAATCCTTGGGCAACAGATCAACTTGCCAGTATCCAGATGCCAGATCCATTGCGGAGAAAAACTTAGAGCCTCCAAGACGTCAGAGAGCATCATCAATACACGGCAAGGGGTACAAGTCCTTCTTAGTCAAAGAGTTCAGTTGGCAGTAGTCCATCACAATACAATGACCTCCATCTTTCTTCTTTAAGATGAGTAGTGGGGATGCCCAAGGACTTTGGGAAGGTGCTAGCAGCCCAGAGTCTAACAGTTGTTTGAGCTCTTTATATACCTGGGCGTCCTCCACACAACTGTGGTGATATGGTTTAGCACAGAAGGGAGGAGTGTTGCCAGTGTCAATATGATAGATAACGCCTTTGGCTAACCCATAGTTGGTACTGTCCTTAGCAAAGATGTCAGAAAATTGGTATAGCAAGTCTAGCACCTCTTTCTGTTGAACTGGGGACAGCTATGGAAAGTCTTGCACAGTGAACAAGGATAGGACTTGGGGTTCATCCTCAGGTAGGTTAAAATCTTGGAATGTACCAAAGAGATGAAGAGAAGGGACATCAGGAGAGCTCAACAGCTTGCCATATCCAACAACCTGCCCCCTAGACACGGTCATGGGGAGTGCAGTCAGGTTGGCTACTAAAAATTGAACAGGGTCCTTATGGGAGACATCTAGGATTCCAGGACAGAGATAAGGTTTGTTGCGCCCTAACAAGGGGGAAGAGTACAACTCCAAGAAGGTTTTTTCAGGTAGTTCATATGATATTGGGAAGTCTATGATGGCCTGGGAGCCAGAGGGTGGTGACAGTGGACGTGGCTAGGAGAGAGATCCCCTCAGATGCAGAACGGGCCATGGGTGGACATTTCATGTTTGAAGAGTGGGTGCAATATTTGAGGCTAAAAACCCCAGTGGGATATTCCAAGGCACTTGTCTTGAGACGTTACCCAGGAACTTTAACTGGCTCTTCAAAGATCAGAGTGACTTTGTATCCCAGAATAGAGAGGTAACCATCTTTCAAGTTGATTATCCCATTATATTCCCTAAGGAATTGAGTGCCAAATAAGAGATTTTAACTCTTGTTTTCCAAGACAACTGCTGGCGCAGCTAGGAGAAGCTTGCAAAAACTGCATGGGTAGAGCAGAGTACACCCCTATGGCGCGGGTCATTGACAGTCCAGCTGTGCCATACAACTGGTGATAATTAAGGTCAGGGGCAAGTTTGAGTTTCTTCACAAGTTTGGAGGAGACAACGCTGACTGGTGAGCCAGTGTCTAAGACAGCCCTGATCTTCACTTTTTGAATGGATATCTCTACTCAAGTGATAGTGCAACCAAAGGGGGGAAGGACAGCCAGGATATCTTGAGCCTCTGCTAGTTCCTTATCCCACTTCTCAATCATGCATCTTAATCCTGGGAACTCCTTATAAACAGTTTGGAGAGGGAGTAAAACAGATACATTCTTGAAAACAGCGTCAGCAACCTCAGCAGCTTCTTATGACAACTCCACTAGAACAGGAGATCTCTTAGCTTGAGTGAGGTAAGAGCAAGAGACAACTTCTTTGGCTTCAGTCAATTACTTAGCGGTAGACATAGTCTTTCCTGAGCGCAATCTGTAGGGGACTGTAATGGTTTCAGGAACAGCCAGAACAGAGTACCCATAAACATTGACGTTGTCAGTATCAGAGTCATCCAATTCAGAGTCATCAGAGATATTGTGGAGCAAAAGGAGGATAGGAGGAGCCTCATTGTCAGCAGGCTCAGAGTCAGATATAGAGGGAGGGATTGAAAGAGACTGGGAATAATTGTCAACCAAGAGCGTCTCTGCCTCTAGGTTGACTGTTCTTTTCCCGCCTGCTCTTTTGGATCAGCTCCTTCAACCCAGGGGTTGGTGCAGACTCAAGAATGGTGACCTATCTGACCACAGTTGTGGCAACCTTGGCGTTGAGGAGGATTTTAGAGTTCATGGTAAGAATGCAAGGACCACAGGAAGACAAACCAGAGTTAGAAGCAGCTCAACTTTCCCTAACAACTACTCCAGAGTGGGTAAGATGTATGTCCTGTAACAGTGTCTTTATGCTCTTCATAGAGGAAAGCATAGCTTTATGGGCTTTGAAGTGAAGGCACGGAAGCTGGTTAACTTTGAGGGCCTGCTCACAAGCCATATAAGCTTAATGTGCTATCAATTGTCTGCTTGTTATCAGTTGCTGTAGTTCCATATAGAATCTTTCTGCAAACCCAGCTAGCATCTCTTTAGGATTGAAAGAAATGTGCATAAAAGCGTCCTTTTTTACTTCCAGGCTAAGGTCAGCACCAAACTTGTCAATCAGAAGCTGCTTCATCTCTTCCCACGTCTCAATGGTGGGCAGTTCAGGCACCACCACCTCCTGGCAAGTAGGGTGTAGACAGGACAAAATATGTTCCTTCTTTACCTCATCTGATGCTTGTCTCATGGCAGTTTCATAGATAGTTAGGAAAGCTGCAATGGTCGAGGATTTGGGATCAAAGACTTGTTTAAAGGTAGGCTTGAAGTGTGCGTTTGGAGTTGGGCCACCATTGATGTTATCAAGTATGTTTATACGCAGGGAAAACTCTTCTTTGGATTCAGAGGGGTGCTGCTTAGCCCATAGCTGACAAACACTCTCTTTGAGGTTAGTCAGGGTCTCAACAGCGCGGGCACCCGTGTTGACAGCTTGAGTGGTCTGTTGTGCAGTAGCATCTAGGCGTTGGCCTTGGATGGTCACTACTGTGGTGAGCTCATCCAGTTGAGAAGTAAGGGATGACCCCACGGAGAGGAAAGGGGCAAACCTGTTGTTCACAGAGTCAATCAATTCACTCATCTCTTGTACATCTCTATCCAGCTCAGTATGGTCCCACTTCAGATGATCCACCTTGTTAGCTAGGACAATTAGTTCCCTAGCGCATTGGATTTGAGGGGCTCCTGGTAAGCCAGGGCAGCAACCATCTTTGTCCACAGCCCCCACTGGGCTAGCAGCAGTTGCCATCATCTTGTGTAGGGCAGCAAGCTCTTACTGTAGCTCAGCAACTTGGGCAGTCAACTCAAGCACCTGGGGGTCAGGTTGAGGAGCTTTGGTAGGACGTCCCTGACTGCAAGTAGTTGTATGTAGTTCTCAAATAAAGTCCCATATTCTCTGCTCTTGATCCACTAGGTCATCAGAAGGGGGAGAGGGTGGAACATCTGGCTTGGTTGTAGATAATTTATCCACTTGACTCTGGAGTTTGGCTATAGCAGCAGCAGTGGCAGATCTCTCTTGACCAAGCACTGTACTGAGGTCATTAAGGTTGTTGGCAGCAAAGTCCACTACCTGATGTAGTTTCTTGAATAAATACATGCTGAATGCATTGAGCTGCTGCACAAGTCATTTGAAGTCGGTGAGATAAGCGTTTAAAGTGTAATCTACTTGAGTTTGCCAGGGTTGTTCTAGCTGTTGAAACTTGTGTAAACGCTCTCTCATATATTTGGGGATGGACTGGCACATTTGTTTGATAGAATTAACCAAACAGGTCTGGGAGGTAACAGAGTTGCGCTGATTGTCAGATACCAAGGAAAACATGGAATGGATCCACTGTTGGTAGGCAGCAAACTGATCCCAGTGATGAGTAGCTGCTGCTTGTAGAGACAAGATTTCTTGGACATGGAGCCCCAATACCATTTGATGGTGGGCCAAGGCAGACTGCACAAAGGAAAAATAGTGAGTGCTCAGCAGAGCCAGCTACTGAGAGGAGATTCTGTGGAATTTGAGGAGCCACAATCAATTCATAGTATTCCACTTGACTGAACTGCAGCTGAAGGCAAGGGATGGCTCCTTCACAGGCTATCCCAAGGGATACTGCCATGACTTGTTCTAAGTCAGGGGTACCCATGGGGTAAGCAACTAGGTGGGGACCATTCCCAAAGTTCAGTATAGTGGGGGTAATAGGTGGGTTGGCAATATCTTCCTCAATAGAAGGACTAGTAATTTCAGGTGAAGTCGGCTCTTGTATAGGCAGAAGCAAAGTACCTGAAAACGTGGATGCAAAAGGGATAACCAAGGGGCTTACAGCCCCTGTAGTGAGCACCATTTTTGTTGTGTTCTGAGGCGCGGCACAGACACGCAATGGGAAATCCTAACCTTAGGATTGGATTTGTAATAAGTCTTGGTTAGATGACAGGAAAGGCTATGCAATTACCTTGTGGCCCTGGAAGAATAATCTCTACTAGTTGTGGCTAGAGAGGGGCGCAAAAGTACTGAAGACACAAAGACAAAATTGTGAATAGAACTTAATTTTTATTGGTGAATATGAAATGGAATATATAGCAGTTAGGAATACCACAAAACACTACCAGGACGGTAGGATCACTTGCCACCAGCATGAGTGGGGCAAGTGAGGTGCACAGGATCAAGAAACTGAACAATTGTATTCCCTGATTCAGTCATCAACTCATTTTGAGAGGCAAAAGCAAAAGCAAGAGATTTGTCTTTGAAATGGCCCACCAAAGGCAAAATTGATACATGGTAAATAGCGGTATTCACAACAATTGTCAAGTTGCGCTTTATTATTTGACATAATAAAGAACTTGGGCAAAAGTCTTAAATACAGAAGACTTGTGTTTCTGGGTTTAATCCTGTTTGATCTGTGTATGATTGATAGATATCTTACTAGCAAATGGAAGATGTGCGCCAAAGATTCAGTGTCAAAATTAATGAGCAGAAATGAACTTATTTTATTGGAGAAATTACATTCAAATTTATACTCAAAGGTTCAATATTAATAGCCTAAGTGGAGGTAACCCAAGTGGCAGGAGACTGGTAGGGATCTAGAAGGCTCAGTTATTGATGTCAACTCATATTTGAGTAAAGAGAACTCAGCAAGTTGAAAGCAAAAGCTAAGGCTTTTGAATGAGTCATTCTGCAAACCATCACTCACTAGGTCAATTTTAATCACTAGTGAATTTGAATTCACAACAGATCCTGCCTCAAGATTGGACTCAGGGGGATGGTAGGTGCCAAGGAACTTGATGTGGACCCAAGCAAAAAGACGACTGACAAAATTTATCTTTGCAGTATACTTAGGACCCCTCTTTAAGATCACAGTCAGAGGGGCAACCCAAAAGGAGTCAAGATTGTGAGCTCAACCACCTGTCCTTTGCTGGTAGTATAGGACCTTTTCTCCAATTTTAAAATAAAAGTTAAGGGAGCAGAATGCGTTAGAAGGTGATAATTCCAAGGTCTTTGTTTTATAAGAAAGGTATAGGCAGTTGCCTGGATATCTATGAACTTGTTAGCTAGGTCTTTAACTTGCTGTTCAGGCTCAAGTGCATTGTCTAGCTCAACTAATGTATGTCCCAAGGTTTAGGGGGTGGTAGCTTCTTGCCCATATACATTAGAAAGAGGGAGAACCAAGTTGTACAATGCTTGCTCAATTAGTAGGAAAAGAGGGTAGAAGACAGGTATAAGTTCTAGTTAGAAGCATCTGAATGGATTATCTTGCACATAATAGAGACCAGAGTGGAATTGTCACGCTCTACAGTACCATTTTTGGAGGAATTATAAGGAGCAGCAAAGGACTGGTGGGTACCCATGGCCTCCATCAGCAAAGTAATTAGGCAAGAATTTAAATTAGTGCCATTGTCAGAAAGGAGCACTTGAGGACAGCTATGTCAATAAAACATGTCTTGGAGGAGGAAAGTGGTAATTGTCTTGGCATTAATATCTTTGGTTGCTCAGGCCTCCACCCATTTACTGAAATGATCTATTGCAATAAGGATGAATTGGCATCAAGAGCAGGAGCAAGGGAGGGGACCTAACACGTCCACACTGACAGTGAAAAACCATGCTTAGGTAGTACTAACTTGAAATCATGTTAGGAGGGACAAGGAAGTTGCCTCTGACAGTTATGGCAGAAGGCCAATACACCAGGGATCAATATTCTCATGTTTTATCAATAGTAAAGCTTTTTCAACCAGTTGTGAGTCTTGAATATCCCTTCATGGCCAGTATCCAGGAGAGCTTGAAATACCACTGACACTTTCAAGCTAGGACAAACATATAGCAGATACATGAATCAAACATTTTCAAATAGTTGATTATCTCTGATCACTGTGTCTGTTGATAGTTTCTTTAAAGTGTTGCAACTGAGTTTCCCAACTTGCCTGCCAACATATCTTACAATACACAGGGGGCGCTCAATGAGCCGCCCCTTGAAGTATCTAACAACATGGACTGATCTGATGGCAATATTGAATTGTGGGCACTTTCTCCTAATTAGGAGCGCTACCAATTTGACCTGCTGATCCTGCACAATTTATTATTTGGCTCCAATTCTTACATGGAACATGCCACCCCCTTGTGACCCAGTGGCTTTCCCCATATAGTATATTAATCAAAATATTCTACAATAAACAATACCTTATTCTCATTATTCTATCCTTTCTATTAGACTGTTATCTTCCCCAATTCCAAATACTGAATCCTCATTGGTTCACATGCAGCAGTGGTAGCAGCAGTAGATTGACAACCTACCTAAAGAAAAAACTCCCCCTAAGAAAGGACAAAGTAAGGGATGTATGGCTACTCCCCATCAAGAGACCTTCCTGCCAATCCCTGAGGGGGACATCCCAATGGGTAGGTTATTTATCAAGACCAGTTAGTTCCTACAAGTGTGTAAAATTAGCTCCTCCTTAGACAGCGTGACGCCAGCGTCACCCTGCCCCAGTTGGACCTTTCACAGCGCATGCTCAACCTCCAGTTGGAATCCTTTACAGATGGGATCAAAGGAGCCAACATTGTCAGTTGGCTTCACTCCACTGAGACCCGCCTTTGTATCTGCCAGGTTTCTGAGCCCATGTGGGTTGCCACTGTATCAGGGCGCCTCACAGGACCTGCTGCTGTATGGTTTACCAACTGGGCCAGTCAGAAAATCAAAGTCACCTGGCTGGCATTCAGGGATGCCGCAAGATCCCGCTACAGCAAAACCTTATATCCTATTGTGGTGGGAACTCCACTTCTAGCAATCAAACAGACTGGATCTGTCCCCAAATACCTTGCCATCTGGCAACAAGTTCTCACTGCTGCCCCAGAAGCTGTGACCAACAGGAACGCTATGCTCTTGACCCTGATAGTGTATGAGCAAAAGCCCACATCTGTAAGTGGGTCCCCGTAGGTTGCTGTACCTCCATTGATGACTGCTACAAAGCCATTATGGAGGCCAACAATCTGCTTTGATAGGCTTCTGCTGTACTAGTGATGCTCTGCATCAACCTCATGCAGCACCTGGCAGCACCCACAACCAAGTAGGCTACCACCAGCCCCGTCAGCAGAATAATAAACTAAACACCTCTGCAAGGGGGAGCTCCAGCTAGCCCAAATTGAGGACCCAGATAAAGCCTGGGGGTTGTGGGTACAAGAGGTTCTACAACCCCACTTGACCTGCACTCTCAATCTCTCCTTGCCAAAAATCCATGCAACTATAATTTACACAAAGTTGAAACCCATGTATCTTCCAGGTCTACAGTGACAACCCCGTGCTTCAAGCAAGCCACTCCCTCAATAAAGTAACCCGCTTGTCTTATACCTTCTGTTTTTTTGGAAACACCCACAAATTGATGGTGGACACCGGGGCCAACCACACCATGGTAGACCAGGCATTTGCTGATGTACAGCAGCTAGACCATGTACCCAGCAGATTCAAGGCAGTACAAGTAGCTGACTCACACAGAGTAGCAATTACTCACGAGACAGTCCCCTTCTCTGAAAGAATGGGGAACATCCAGGTTAAACTCTCTGGGCCAATCATGGCTGGGCTCACCACAATGTAATTGCTGGTCTTGACTGGCTTTGTCACATTCATTCCTAAATCAATTGATATATGTCCATTATAACCCTAAATAAAAATGGGGTGGGCTTCAAGATCTATCCTGTCAAAATGAGCAAGCTTCTTCACAATACTGTGTTTTTCAGAGTAACTGAAACAGGCTTGTACAATTTCAAGGGGGGAAATCAGACTTCAACCAGTGCTCAGTTGAGTTTATCCGCGCAGAACCACCCACAGCCCCTCCCTTGACCACTGTACCTTCACCAGCGCTTGCCACCCTCCTTGAGAAGTATAAGGACGTGTTCAGTGAGATACTCAAACAACTATCTCCTCCCCAGGAGATCCAGCATGTTGTACAACTCCAAGGGTTGTTACCTAAAGCACGTTCATTATACCATCTCACACCAAAAGAAGATGAGACCCTTTTTTAGCACCTTGTAGACATGCTTGACAAGGTCTTTATTTGCCCCTCACTCTCTCCATACGGGGCAACAGTCTTCTTTGTAGCCAAAAAGGACGGGTCCATTTGTCTGGTCACAGACTACCGTGCCCTAAACATGGTGACAGTTAAGAATAAGTACCCCCTGCCTTTAATTGACGGCCTTTTTGACACACTTGTGGGTGCAAATGTCTTTAGCAAGATTGATCTCACCGCAGGGTACAATAAGGTCTGCATTACACCAGAGGATGAGGTAAAACTGCCATCTGCACACGCTACAGGTTGTTTGAGTGTCAGTTTATGAACTTCAGGATGATCAACAGTCCTTCTACCTTTGCTATGTTGATGAACAAAGCATTTGAGGAATTGATTGGGAAATGCATGGTGGTGTACCTTGACAAAATTATTGTCTTCAGTCAAGATCAAACCATGCACCTCCAACACCTTGGTGCTGTCCATGACACCCTTTTGAAAAACCAGCTAAAAGCTAAACCCTTCAAATGCAAGTTACTTAAGTTGGAGCTGCTGTTTCTTCGGCATACTATCTCTGCTCAATGGATAAAGCCCAACCCTGCCAAGATCAAGGAAATTACCAGTATGCCACCTCCCACTAATGTTGATCAGGTGTGTACATTCTTAGGCATGGTTGCTTATGTGAATAAATTCATCCCCAATTGTGGAGAACTTATTGCACCCCTCACCAAGCTCCTGAACATCAAACAGTGCTTCCACTAGACCCCTGTCAGAGACCAAGCCTTTAAGACATTGAAGAAGAGACTTAAAACTGCACCTGTATTGCAGTTCCCAAATTGGAACCATCAATATGAACTCAAGACTGACACTTATGACAGGGCCATAGGGGGCATACTACAGGTAGAAACTGACAAAGGTGTCTTCCTCCCCTTGGCATATGAGTCCAGGAAGCTCACTGACTCAGAACAATGTTACCCTATACACAACAAAGAGTTAAGGGCAATTGTACACAGCATTGAGAAATGACACTGTTACCTGGAAGGGGCAACCTTTCCACCCTGCGTCCTGGCAGACCACAAGTCACTCCAGTACTTCAACACACAGTCCCACTTAACACGCCACCAAGCAGGCTGGGTCAAGCGCCTATCCCCCTACCAGTTGAGCATCAAGTTCAAGCCTGGTAAGGAACTTGTCACAGCTGACGCCCTCTCACAGCTCTATGTAGCATCCATCACTGGGGATGACATCTTGGATCCAGATTGGCCAATACTTTACCTCTGTTTTGAGACAACTTGTTACAAAGGCCCTAAATCAGTGACCATATCCAAGCTGAAGAACAACAAAATTCAGTTCATCACCAATGCTGGCAACGTCTGTTGCCAGGCAGAGATAGGTGAGAAAATGCCTTACATTCCCATCACACTCAAGGCAACACAATAATGCATTACCACCACACCTTGGGTCACATCAGAGGACACAACCTCTTCAAGATCATGAATCAAAAGGTTTGGTGGCTGTGTATGCATCAAGATATCTTGGACCACCTCAAAACATGTGTGCTGTGCAAAAAGAATATTTCCAAACCTGCATCTCCCAAGTCTGTCCTGCCCATCAAGGCCATGGAACCCTTTGAGCAGTGGGCTCCTGATGTGGTTGGGCCCCTCCCTGAATACAGATTGGGAAAGAAATATATCATAACCACCATTGACTACTTCACTTGCTGGCCAGTGGCTTGATCAAAAACTAATCACACTGCCACCACCATCACCTGCTTTATTGGCAAGGAAATTGTGGCTTGCTTTGGGTGACCCAAACATCTCATCACAGATGGTGTCCTGAGCTTGTTGGCTAGGTCATAAAGGTGTACTGTGCCAATAATGCCCTCCAATGGATAGTCAAGACCCCCTACCATCCTCTAGTCAATGGACGCTTGGAACGGTTAAATGGCTCACTGGTTCAATTGATTGCCAAACTTTCACAAGAGCACCCTAACACTGCATGGACTGAACACCTGCCCACTGCTCTACTTATCCTGCAAGCAAGAATCAACAGGGGCACAGGGTTCATCCCCAGCACCCTGGCCTTTGGGACACCCAACATTCTGACAGGAGTTGAGCAGGGAAAGCTACCATCCAAGGTTCCCAACAAGCCTCCCCTAGCAACAACTCCATCCCTAGATCAATGGTGTGCCAAAGCCTGAGAAATCAAACACAAGCAGATTGCAGGAGGGACAAACAACCTCAAAGCTAGATACGCTGTAGATGACCCCGTCTATACCCTCAACCCCAATTTGGCCAAGTCTTAACCCAACCACCTAGGGCTCTTCAAGATAGCTGCAGTCTATGACAATCACCCCTATTGGCTTGAAGATGCCCAAGGAAACACCAAGACGCTCCACCACAATTGCTTGCACCCCTGTTGCGCGATTCCCACACAAAGGTTGTTTGTGCGGACCTTCCCAGATCTTTTGCAGACTCCAATCCTGGTGTCTGACGACAAGCAGGGGGCAAGGGGGATGTTGCAACTGAGTTATCCAACTTGCCTGCCAACGTATCTTACAATACACAGGGGGTACACAATGAGCTGCCCTTTGACGTATCTAACACCATGGACCAATCTGATGGCAATATTCAATTGCAGGCACTTTCTCTTAATTAGAGCGCTACTAATTTGATCTGCTGATCCCTGCACAAGTTATTCCTTGGCTTGAATCCTTACATGGAACAAGCCAACATGCCACCCCCCTTGTGGCCGTGTGGCTTTCCCCATATGGTATATTAATCACAATATTACACAATAAACAATACCTTATTCTTATTATTCTGTTCTTTCTATTGGAATGTTGTCTTCCCCAATTCCAAATATTGAACCCTTATTGGTTCAGGTGCGACAAAAGCTAGTAGTATTTCTTTGGGCTCTGACTCCCAAGCCATGGGATAACTGATGAGCTCATACAATTGGTCTTTTTTGGTGGGGTTTAAAGCTAGGATGGGCATTTAAGATAGGCCATCCGCGTTCTGGTGTTGAGCTCCAGGGAAGTGGATCAAAGTGAAGTTGTAGCCTTGCAGCTGCAGGGCCCAGTACATAAGTTGCCCTTCTGGTTCTTTTAGTTGTTGAAGCCAGCAAAGAGATGAGCATTCTGTGACTACAGTGAAGTGTATGCCATATATGTAATGGCAGAATTGCTTGACTGCATGCAATACAGCTAAGCATTAATTCTCTGTCATACTATAATTCTTCTTGTGCTTATTAAAGATACAAGAATATTAAGCATCAGGGTGATTTACTCCTTTGTCATCCAGTTGCGCCAGGATATCTCTTACAGCCACCCCACTAGCATCAGTGTAAAGAATGAACTCCTTGTTGTAGTCAGGGTATATCATTATGAGAGCTTCCTTTAACTTCTGCTTTAATGTGTCAAAGGATTGCTGTTGAATTTTCAGTCCACTCAGAAGGAACACCTCTCAGTAACTGTACTAAAGGCTTACTGAGCTTGGCAAAGTTGTGGATAAACTTTCTGTAGTACCCCATCATCCCCAAGAAGACTTGAACTTCTCAGAGATTAGTGGGAGGTAGAATGTTGTTGATGGTGTCTACCTTATTTGTCATTGGCTGGATTACTGTCTGCTTAACTTTATGGCACAGAAACTCCAAGTGGTCCTTGAAAAAGGAGCATTTGGATGGCTTAAGTTTTAGATCAGCTTCACAGATATTGAGGAATGTAGTTTTATTCATCCAGATGTTTGTGAAGTTAGTGCTAAAGACCATGATATTATCTAAATACATCAACACACATGACAGCTTTAAGTTTCTTAGAATTGAGTCCATGACTTGATGGAAAGTAGAAGGGGTATTGAATAACCCCTGAGGCATGCAGGTAGACTTAAAAGCCCCTCAGAGGCGATGAGAGAAGCTTTCTCTCTATCTGAAGGGGATAAATTCACTTGTTAATATCCTGAAGCAAGATCCATGGCTGAGAAAAACTTAAGGCCTCAGGTTGTTGTAGAGCGTCATTGATACAAGGCAAATGGTAATAATTTTTCTTGGTCAGGTAATTGAGGCGTTGGTAATCCATTAAATATAATGTAATCCATCCTTTTTCTTCAGAATCAGTAGTAGAG
This sequence comes from Entomophthora muscae, assembly GCA_014839935.2. NCBI lineage: Eukaryota > Fungi > Entomophthoromycota > Entomophthoromycetes > Entomophthorales > Entomophthoraceae > Entomophthora > Entomophthora muscae. The sequence goes on from QTSX02003699.1 coordinate 60,530, forward strand.
AAGCCTAGGGACTCTGGGAAGGGGCTAGCAACCTGGAGTTCTTAAGTTGTTTCAACTCTTTAGAGACCTGGTTATCTTCAACCCTGCTGCAGCAATAGGGCTTTGCTCTGGAAAGTGGAGCATCTCCTGTATCAATCTGATGTATAATAACTCTAGCCAATCAATAATTATTAGGACCTAAGAAAAGATGTCTGAAAATTTTTCTAGCAGCTTTAGCACCTGAGATTTCTGGACTGGGGTCATCTGTGGGAAATTCTGGGCTGAAAGAGAGACAAGACCTGAGGTTCAGCTTCTGGTAGCTTAAGGTCACTGAAAATCCCAAAAGAGTAGAGGTAAGGAACAGCTGGTGCACTCCAGAGTTGTCCATATCCAAGTATATCTCCCTTATTAACTTGCATTACAGTTGCATTCAAGTTAGCTAACAACAGTTGGACAGGCTCCTTGTGAATGACGTCTAGAATCCCAGGGCATAAACAGGGTTTGTTTTGTCTCAGAGACTTGGGAGTGTATAGTTCCATAAACGTCTTGGTAGGCAATCTTTAGAAGACCTGCAAGTTCTCTATCACTTGCAACCCAGTAGAGATGGATAAGGCATGAGGAGCTAATATGTAACTTATTATTCTGCAGGGTAAGAAAACAAGGGGACTTGAGATTAGAAGAGTGCATCCTAAACTTCAAGGATAAAATGCCCTTAGGATATTCCAGCCCGCAAGTTTTCAACTGCCTCCCTGGAAGGCAAACAGGTTCTTCAAATATAAGGGGCATGTTAAAATTCAAGAGGAATAGGAATCCTTCTTTGAGATTAATAATACTATTATATTCTTAGAGGAAATGAGTACCAATCAGGAGATTATAGCTCTCATTTTCTAGAACCACTACTGGAGAAGATAGAAGCAGCTTTAAAAAATTTAGAGGAAGAGCAGAGTAAGCTCCAATAGCACAAGTAGTTGACAAGCCAGCAGTACCATAAGACTGGTTTTAAGTGAGGTCTGGAGCAAGCTTGAGCTTTTTAATGAGTTTGGATAAGACCACATTAACAGAAGATTATGTGTCTAGTATGGCCTTAAGCTTCACTTTTTAGACAGATACTTCTACTTGTGTGATATCCTGTTCAAAGGAGGAAGAATAGCCATGAATTTTTTTGAGGCAGCAAGTTCTTTTTCCCACTTCTCCAAAGTGCAACAGAGGGCTAGATCTCCTTATACACAGCTTTTAGAGGCAAGGAGACCTTTAAATTTTGAAATATAGCTTTATCCAGTTTATTAGCTTCAGCAGAGGAATCTAACCACACAGGAGCTTGGCTGGCTTGAGCAAGGTAAGGAAAAACAATCATCTCTTGAGCAGTAGAAGACCAGACCTGGGTGTAGTAGTCTTCCTGGAGCGTAGCTTGTAGAGTACAGAGATAGTCTCACAAACGGCTAAAACTGTATACCTGTGCCCACCAAGTTCATTGTTTTCAGAATTGTTAGAGTCAGAGTCACTAGGCAGGCTGTGAAAAAGCTGTAAGTTGGAGGGCGCAACAGGAGAGGACATGGCGCCAGACATAGAAGAAGGTGAGGAGAGGGTGGCAATAGAAGAAGAACAGGAAGGGTGGTCAACAAGAGCGTCTCTGCCTCTAAGTTGACTGTGCTTTTCCTGATTGACTTCTAGGATCTGTGCCCTCTAACTTTAGATTGGTGCAGGCTCAAGAGTGATGATCCACAATACTGCAGTTATGGTAGCCTTGACGTTTGGTTTGACCATTGTTGTTGAGTGTCATAATATGAGGAGGACAATTAACTTAACCAGATGAGCTAGAGCAAGCTTCTCTAACTACAGGGATGGTATGTATCAAATGTATATCTTGCAGGAGGGTCTTTTATTTCCTTCATTGAAGACAGCATTAGCTTATGTGCCTTAAAGTGCAAACATATGAGCTGATTGACTTTAAGGGCTTTGGTGCAGGCGGTGTATGCTTCTTTTACAGTGATTTGGCAACTAGTGATAATTTTTTGGCCATCCATGTAGAAGAAATCAACAAATTCAGCAAGAGTTTCCTTGGGCTTGAAGGAAATGTGCATAAAGGCGTCTTTATTGACCTCTAAGATCAAGTCCCCTATAAACTCTTTGATCAACATATCCTTCATCTGGGCCCAAGTAGTGATGTTAACTAGTTCAGGAACTACCACTTCTTGGCACTTAGGATGGATACATGTCAGGATATAGTCCTTTTTTAGATTTTCAGGCACCCAATACATGGCTGTCTCATAGATGGTGAAGAAAACAGCAATAGTCAAAGATTTGGGCTCAAACACCTGCTTAAAGGACAGCTTGTAGCTAGGATCAGCATCAGTGTTGGCAGACTCATTGGAACTATCTTGAGAATTGGAGTTGAGAGCATGAACCTTGGGAACAAACTCAGCCTCACTCTTGACGGGGGTTGCATTTTTCATAGTTGGTGTGCACTCTCTTCCAAGGTATTGAGAGTGGTTGCTTGCTGAACTCTGGAGTCTTTCAAGGAAATAGACACTTGAAGGGGGTTTCTATCTAAATTTGTTGTACCATTGAAGTAGCACAGACACCAGCAAATTTTGTAGACAGCTCTTATTTCTGCACAATGAGATCAGATAAACGTGCATCCCTATTCTTGCTAAGTTTGCTTATCTCCTATAGGTCATAGTCAAGGGCCTCATAGTTATGAGAGGTCACATCAATGTACTGTTTTAAATGCTCAAAAAGAGTAGCACACTTAATCCAAGGTTCTACTTCCTTCCCAGGACAACAGCCCTCCTCTTCAGTATAAGGGGGAGGGGAAACAGAGGTAGCCACATCTTCTTGCAAGTCATCAACTTCTGCTTGAAGGACAGCCATTTGTCTAATCAACACTGTCACTTTTGGATCAGGAGTTGGAGGAGGAGGGAAGAAGCAGTCTGTTTTCAGGTTGTTGCTTTGAGCTCAAAAATAGCTTCCCAGATCTCCTGCAGTTCAGAATTAGGATCACTGGCAGGAGTAATAGGTGACCTAAAATTCTCAGGCTTGAAGCTCTCCTCCACATAGTCTAAGAGATTCTGGAGTTTGGCTATTCATTCAGTGTGAATATCTTGGACAGCCTCTTTTACCAAAGAAGGGACATAGTGACATAAGCTTATAATAGTCCCATCTGGTTGTTTAAATGATCATGGAATTGGTTGAGCTGTTGGATAAGATTATCTAGGCCAGTTCCCTGTGAAGTGAGACTAGTCTTGATGGATTCTTGCCAAGAATCTTGGCCAACTTTGTAATCTTGAAGTCAATCTTGTAAGTAAGTAGTGAGAGAGGTACAGATAACATCTATGATTAATTGTAGATGCTATTTAACCAGGAGGGAGGCACACTGATAGGCCAACTATAACAAGCAGAGATTGTGAGCCCATTCTTGAAAGGCCACAAACTATTTGTAGTTGTTGCAGGAGGCAGTCAGCATGGTGTTCAATTGGAAGGAGTGAAAATCAAAGAGTAATTGGTGGTGGAAAATTGCAGACTGAACAAAGTGCTGAAGAAAGTGTCCTGTAGCTGCCAAGGAAGATGTATGGAAATTGTAATATCTTTGTTCTACCATCATAAAGCGGTAGTCAGGGCTTCCAAATGCAAGTTTAATCTTTGAGCTCATGGTATCAGTAGCACAACTAGCTTTCATCAGAGCAAGTGTTGAAAAATTTGCCATTGATTCTATTTTAATATGGTCTTAAAATAATGATATGTGCAAAGATTTTATTGGTTTTACTTTTGCTTTTGACTTCAGAAATTCCTTGCCTTCCAAAAATGGGTCAACATTAATGTCCACCCATTATGGAATATCATACCTGCCCTCAACTGATCCTGGTATGAGTGCAACCCAACATGACCCCCTCTATCACTCTGTCATATATTGATTGATCATTGACCCTTGTCTACTATTTAAGTAGAATTAATTCTCCTAATAAATACAAGTTTATCCACATTTGTGTTGGTGTTTGTATTCTTCAAGCTTTTTACTTTCCTTTTGCCAAAAGGAAATCTTCTTGTATTCCAGGAAATTAAGGTATGTGCCCTTAATTTTTTCCTAAAGTATAACCCAATTCTAGCTTCAAACCTCAAACCTTTTGTTATAAAGGTTTCCCTCTGTGACCTCCTGGATGTTGTCCTCAGGAGCCAAACATGGCAGCAAGCATAGTTTCTTTTATTTAATTGAAGGTAGGCGTGTCCATGGTGATAGACAAGATGCGCAGCTGGGGAGAGACAGCCACAAAAGACAGGGTGGCAGGAGGATCTGAGATGTCCTCCTCCATCAGAGGACTAAAGATATTAGGCGGGATACTGCTAGCAGAAGAAGGGAAAGTAGGACCAATGAAGGTGGTGTTGAAAGGCGTAAAGGCAGGGCTTGTGGCCCCTGTAGTGAGCACCATTTTTTCAAGTTGTACTATATTTTTTAATATAATAAAGAAATCAAGAAAAAGTCTTAAATACAGAAGACTTGTGGTTCTGGGTTTAAGCCCAGTTGATCTTGGAACAATTAATAGATTCTTACTAGCAAATATAAGAAGTGAGCCAAAGATTCATTGTCAAAATTAATGAGCAGAAATGAACTTATTTTATTGGAGGAAATTACATTCAAATTTATACTCAAAGGTTTAATCCTAATAGCCTAAGTGGAGGTACATCAAGTGGCAAGAGGCAGGTAGGGATCTGAAAGGCTCAGTTATTGATGTCAACCCATATTTGGGTAAAGAAAACTCAGCAAGTCAAAAGCAAAAGCTAAGGTTTTTGAATGAGTCATTCTGTAAACCACCACTCACTAGACCAAATGCAACCCCTAGAAAATTTGAATTCACAACATACATCAGTTGAATGCCTAGGCTGGTGGGATCAAGGAGTACATTTGAGTTGTGGTCCTTGGTCTCAGACGTAGAGGGGATCATATCAGCTCTTCTGCTTAGCATGCCAGGTACTATGACAATTTTCTTGGGTTTATAGTCAATTTTCAGGGTGTATTTGGCCAGTTCTAAAGCACATCTGACTTTTCCTTTGGTTTAACTGTCTAGGTTTAAAGAAAAAAAACAAGTTCTTGTGATCTTTTAGGACCTTGACGGGGAATTCTGTGCTGTATAGGTATATTCTCTAATGTTTTTATGTCTTCATAATGGCAAGCAAATCTTAGTTGTGAATGTGATAATTGCCTTATGTGTATTGCATCTTCTTGGAAAAAATAAGCTACAGGATGTAGAAAATCAACCACTCCTTCCTGAAGAAGAACTCCCCCCACCGCAAAGTTGGAGGTGTTGGTCTCCAAGACAAACGGTCAGGCAGGTTCAGGCATAGCTAGGTCTGGGGCAGAGGTGAACACAAGCTTCAGGGCTTCAAATGCTGATTTTCACTAATCAGACCAAACAAATGGGACCTTTTAATAGTAGAGGTGAGTCAGGAGAAGGGTATGTTGCAACTGAACCAATGAGGATTCAGTATTTGGAATTGGGGAAGACAACAGTCCAATAGAAAGGACATAATAATAAGAATAAGGTATAATTTATTGTAGAATATTGTAATTAATATACTATATGGGGAAAGCCACAAGACCACAAGGGGGTGCCATAGTGGCTTGTTCCATGTAAGGTTCAAAGCCAAGGAATAACTTATGTGGGGATCAGCAGGTCAAATTGGTAGCGCTCCTAATTAGGAAGAAGTGCCTGCCATTCAACATTGCCATCATATTAGCTCATGTTGTTAGACACGTCAAGGGGTGACTCATCAAGCGCCCCTGTGTATTGTAAGATATGTTAGCAGGCAAGTCTGGAAACTCGGTTGCAACAGGTAATCAGAGAAAAATTTTGATGAAATTTCTGTAGTATTTTGCCAGTCCCAGGAAGCTCCTCACTTTTTTACAGCATGTGGGTAGAGACCAACTGGTTACTACATCCACTTTTTCTTGTGCCATGGCAAACCCTCTTACCTTAACTACATTGCTCAGGAATTATACTTCAGATTAGAATCACTCACATTTTATGAGCTCAGCTCAGAGGTTGGCTTGTGATAGTTTCTCAAGTATGATTTTCAAGTGGTGAAGGTGGTCATTGTGAGTCTTGCTATAGATTAGGATATTGCTAAAGTAGGCTACACAGAACTGGTCAAGGTACTTGCCCAGTACTGTGTTGGATATCTATTGGAGGGTGCTAGGGGCAGTGCACAAACCAAACAGCATTACTAGGTACTCATATAGGCCATAGTAGGTCTTAAAGGCGGTTTTGTACTTGTCTCCTTCTTTGATGCATATCTGGTTGAAAGTGTCATAGAGATTAATTTTTGAGTACACCTGGACTCCAGTCAGTACATCACAGAGGTCATCAGCATTGGGAAGGGAAAGCGGGTTTTCACCGTAAGGTTGTTCAGTTTCTGGTAGTTTACATGTGGATGCATTCCGCCATATCTCTTTCCTCAAACAGCATGGGTGATAAGCAGGGGGCCTTCAATACTCAGATAAAACCCTTTTTTGCCATGTCCTCTAGGTATGTTTTCAAGGCTACTTGTTTGCAGTGGTTTCAGCTGTAGATGAGGCAATGGTGTGGTTGGGTCCCTGGTAATAGGTCTATGGCATGATTTTAGATTTAATGGCTAGGTAGTTTTGTGGCTTCTTCTTTGATAAACACATGGTCCCATTTATGTAGGGGGAGGTAGTATCCCGACACTAGGCTCTATCTTTATAGTTAAGAGTTTGTTGGATGGCGTTCTGTCAGAGCTTATATAGAAGGGGAAAGTGTCACAAGATTCAGGTTGTCCCAACGTAGCAGTCTGTTTATAATAGTTCAAGATCAGGCCGTGTTTGTCAGACCAGGAGTCACTCAGTATTAGGGGGTGAGGTAATCCTGGCAAGAGGATCAAGGAGGTTGGGTACACTTTCTGTCCAATTGTCAAGGGAAGTTCTTGTTTGCATTTTTAACCAGTGTAAGAGAACTGTTTCCCATGATTACTTGTAGGCTGCGTTCTGAGGCTGTCAAGCCTAGTTTCTTTTCCAGGCTGGCGTCAATGAAACTTTCATCAGCTCCAGTATCAATAAAGGCTTTGATCTGGCACTTGCTTCCCAATAGTTCTATGGTCACTTGGATGAATTTGTAACATTGCACATAGGTGTTTATTTGTGCCAAGGATACAGGAGAGGTATTATTTTTGGAGCAAGCTCTGGTGAGATGTCCTGCCTCATGGCAGTAGAAACACAACTCATCTCAATAGTGGTGTTGAAATTTTTTGGGGGACGTTCCTGGTCAATTTGGAATTGTGGTTCTGCCAACACAGGTATAATACAAGTTCAGACCTTGTTGATTCAAGCTCAGGCCTTTGCATAGGGGTAGTAATTCCTCCAGACTCAGTGTGTGCAGATAGTGCTTCAACAGGTCTTTCATGGCTAAATTAACTCCTTTTCTGAAGATAATGACGGCTAATTCATCCTTGAGTTGGGTGAAAGTCTTCAGTTTAAAGAACTCATCAACATAGGCTTAAATGGGGCGGTTCTTTTTTTGGATCTCTAACAGAGAGTTCAGCGCATAGTATCTAGTGTCTTGGTTGTTGCCAGTGCTCATGAGTTTGGCCTCAAATCTCAAGTATTCAAGACAAAATTTGACATCTTTAGTGGTGGCCTTTCCTAACCAATCCAGTGTGTCTCCTTTCAGTATGGAGGTCACCCCCAAGTCATTCTCAGTGTCATTAAGGTAGGTATTAGTGTTGGCTTGGAAGTGAAGGCAGAGAACTGGTATGGCTCAGCAAGCTTTTTCTAAGGTGGGTTTGTCCATCTGGGGCATATCCACCTTAGTTGTGGTCTGTTTTATTATCACATTTTGTACTTGTGACGTGGCTGGGTTCTGGGGTTCTGCACCAAGTGCAGGGTCTTTCAGTTCTTTGACAGGTTTATTTTTCATCCATGAGAGTATCAGGGAGGTAATTGCCTTATGGGTTTAATAAGTAATTATCACAAAAAAGCATAAGAGTTGCCCCAAGTGTTAACAACATTTTGGGGCCCAGGTTGCCATGTTTTTAAAAGATTGTCATAATTTCAGGAAGCCAGGCATAGGTATAGGCATTGGTTGACTTGAGACAGAGTACAGGCCAGCAGGTAATGCCCACCATAGGATGGGTGCTAACTTGATAATATAGGATACAGATTACCCAAGAAAAGACCAGGGGCTGCAGCTGGACACCATAGAGTCTACCAATCCTGTCAAAGTAATGTATAGTACTCCAAACAGTTGAGTGGACATGGTCTCAGCAGCGGTGGTGGGTTCCATTGGGCAGCCAGATTGCAGGGTTACAGGCAGAGTCATGGGAACAAAGTAGGCAGGCAGATAATTGTACTTATCTTTGAACAATAAGGGCGGCACCTCAATCCTCTTTCCTTTGAGTCCTATGTATTTGGTTCCTATAGTCCTTGCCAAGGGATCAGCAATGAGGATGATCTCCAAGTTGTACTCCAAGTAGGCGGGGTTGGGCGGGTATTTGGTAGAATTCACAGGTCCAAAGGGTGCTCCAGGGGGACAGTATAGAGCCTGAAGAGGGTTGTCAGGTTGGTCCTTGGAGGGGGCAGTTGCCTGATTGTCTACTTGGCCAGAGTTAAGATGGAAGATCACTAAGACTAGATAAGGTAAGATTTGTTCAAACCAAAGGTTCATGAAACTTTATTATTGAAAATGACAATGAGTCCATCCCTATACCACTGGGGTTCTTATACCAGGTGGTTTTGCTTCTTTGCTTTTTGCAGACTTCAGGTCTGGGAACAGTTCACTAGCAGGGCTCAGTCCTTGGCTTCTGGTTTTGCGGGCAGCAGATACTAGTTGTTCTTGCTCTGATGAACAGAAGTGGCAATGCTTTGTTCTGCCGCTACTGTTCACCACATCACCTGAGCAGTCAAATTGTATTATCCATTCTTGCTGGAGGCTGGCATTAGCTGGTGATCATTGGCAGGACCAACAGGAGGCCTTTTTATAACCTTCTTTAGGCAAGCTACAACTTCAGCATAGGTCTGGGTCTTTGGTGGCACGCAGTTAACAGCAATCTGATGTTCATTTGGGGAATCATATTTAAGAGTCTGGCAGGTCTCAGAGTAATTCAGCAACTCAGGTCTACAACTTAACAAGTTGGCAGATTCCAATCCATTTTAGATGAATCAAGTAATCTTTGGGTGATCAGGGTTCAATTCCAGGGTTTCTAATGTTGATTTTGAACTTCCAGTCTTGACACTTGGCAGGCTGGCAGGTTCCTGTTCCTCCTGGTTGGGGCAAGACATCTCTGGCGGTCCAGGGTTTGGCCCAACTGGCAGTCTGGCTTGCTCCTATCTACCCTGGTCATCACAAGGCTTTTTCTGAGACCCAGGGCTTGATTTCCAGGTTTTCAATACTTGCATTGAAATATCATTCATGACACACAGTCATTCAATATACAGGCATAGCCTACATTACCTTGGCTGGGTTAGTTGACACCATGGTACCCTCCACCGGACCTTGGGCCTTAGTAGGCCAATAAGCATGTTATCTCATCAAGTTAGCACTCCTTATATGGTGGTATCTTCCCTCCTCCCAACAGAGCAAGTTGGTAACCAAGTGTTGGAAATTGCGTCATTAATGCTTTTTTGATATGGCCTTTGAATAATGATAAATGTGAAGACTTGACTAGTTTTGCTTTCAAGTTTGGGAATTCCTTGCTTTTTGTAAATGGGTCTGGGCCAATATCCACCTATTCTGGAATACCATACCTTCCCTTTTCTGATCCTGGTATGACCTCATCCCAATATGACCCCCTTGGCCACTCTGTCTATCTAATGAGTGATCACTGTCCCTTGTCTACTATTTAAGTAGAATTAATTCTCCCAATAAAGATAAGTTTATCCACATTTGCATTGGCTTTAATAATCTTCAAGCTTTTTCCTGTCTTTTTTGCCAAAAGGACTTTCACATCTTGTATTCCAGTAAATTAAGATATGTGCCCTTAATTTTGCCCTGAAGGCTAACCCAAGGCTAGCTTCAAACTTCAAATCTTTTTTTATAAAGATTTCCTGACATGTCCTCCTGGATGTTGTCCCCAGGAGCCAAACGCAACAAAATGATGCTCACTACAGGGTCTGCAAGCCCTTTGATTACCCCATTCCCATGTGCATTATCTGGTCCTTCTTCCTTTGTTTCTGAAGTATCCAAGCAACCTAAAGTTTCTAGTCCTCCTCTAGAAGAAGACATCACCTATGCCCCCTCAACTCCCATGGTACTGGTGCTGTCCCCTGGGACTGCATGGGCCCCCTTCTAGCTTTCTCTCTTGACTACAAGCAAGCTTGTGCTACTGCCCACTCCCTGCTCCAATCTGGCACTGTGGCAATGCATACATCCCCAGTCTCCATCCTGGTTATGCTTCTGAATACCTTTATTTCTTTCTCTTGGACTATGGTCTCCCCCCCTGCTGATGGAGTCCATGGATACAATTGGTGCATTGGTCAATCAGTTCATCCAACCCGCCCTGGTTCACCATCAACTTACATTAGTATCCCAGAACCAACTTATAAATGCTGTAGCCATTGCTATCTCAAACAATCATGCTCAGAATATGATATATCAAGAATGGTCCCACAGTCTCTTTGTGTGTATTTCCAATAACCAGCGTGACTTGCTGGCCTCCCAGAAGTACTTGAATGCCTCACTAAATTCCATTTTTTCCTTGCTTCCCTAGATACATCAGAGATTGACTATGTGAATTGGATGAGCATCAAGCATTGTGGACAAATTAAGGCCTCTCTGCTAAAGCATTGCCAGGATTCAGAGACTCTGGTTTGTGAACTTAATCAATTCCAAGAACATATTAATTTTCAACTTGAATTGGTTGGAGCTCATGTTGATACTTGGGGCTGCCATCTGCAGTATCAATATGGTCAGGATAAGGCTGCACTAGGCAACACTCTATACCAAGTGAAAAGTTATGTGGATGATAGATTAGCATCTATTGAGGTGACTCCTCTTGTTCTTCCTGTCAAGGTCCTATCTGACTTTGAAGCCAAGGTATGGGAAGCAATAGCCAAGCTCAAGGCTACCACTTGGCATCAATCTTCTTTTCAGAATCCCCCTCCAGTCAAACCTATGCCTGACCCTTGCATTGCTTTGCTCACTGATCAAGTAGCTATTTTGCAAGGCAAAATTGAGTATTTAAGGCAACATCTCTCTAATTCTGAGGACTTTTCCTCTGAGTCTGAAGGTGAAGAGGAAACTGAAGTTGTTAATACTCCCGCTCAGGACAATCATGGTTGCTGCCCTGGTTTGGAAGGCCAACCCTGGTTCAACTGCGCATGTGCACTGGATCAGCTTGCAGAAGTAACAAATGATGTTTCTGATAGGCAGGACACATTGGAAAGAGAGGTACAAAACCTCTCCCGCTTTAATGAGACAATGAAAAAACAGGTCATCCCATTGGTTGCTCAGACCACTCCCCTGACTACTTGCCTCAATGGGATTGCTGGCACCTTATTGGTGCAACAAATTAAGATTGACAAATTTGGAGTTACTGCTGCCACCACTAGAGATATTAGTAGACAGAACAGCTCTACCTTAAATACCCTAAAGGAAAGCCTTTGGCTCCTCTGGGCTGGACAACCTGCTGCTGAATCCAAGTTTGAAGGCAATCCTCACATTAACGTCCTCAGCCCAGGTGACAACAGTCAGTCCTCTTCCTCATCTATTGACCCAAATTATAAGCCAACCCTCAAACAGATATTTGATCCTAAGACCTCTACCATTGCTGCCTTTCTAAAAATTTACAAGACTGCAATGTGTAGGGCTACTGATGAACTCAAAAAGGAACATATCCTCACCTGTCTCCATCCCACATGCCAAGAAGTGGTGTTCCCAAACTCCCCTCCATTGTCACTTGGGAGGACATGAAGCGCCTCCTTATTGAGGAGTTTGGAGGAGATCTCAGCTTGGAGGTCAAGAAGGATGAATTTATGCACATTGCTTTTAAGCCCAAGGAAACCCTGGCTAAGTTTGTGGATTGCTTCTACATTAAAGGACAACAGTTAATCACTAGTCAACAGTTAACTCCCCAGGAAGCTTACACGGCTTGTTGAAATGCTTTGAAAGTGAACCAGCTTCTATACCTACACTTTAAGGCACACAAGGCTTCACTCACTTCCATGAAGAGTATTAAGATGCTCTTGCAAGACATGCATTTGACCCATGGAGATACAGTGGTACATGAAAATAAAGCCTGTATTGCTGGGACTACCTCTCATACGCTGCACATTATGACTCTGGGTGCAGGTGGAAGAATAAGAGGCAAGGTTGTCATAAATGTGGCCAAATAGGGCACCACTTGCGTACTTGCACTAATCCCTGTGTTGGGAATTTTGACCAAGCAATGATGCCAATTATGACAGAGCCCACAGATTGGGATTGCTACAACCAAATCCATAAATTAGTAGTACAAAATACAATGACACTAATTATGACAGAGCTTGCAGATATGAATTGCAGCTACCAAATAACATAAATTGGTAGTATAAGCTACATACAATTTAGATTAGCAGTAGTTTGCTGACCTAAGCCTAATACTAGCCAATGACAAGCGCTGCCGCGGCACTTAATAAATACACAAAGCGCCGCTTAGCAATTGGATTAAGCGCCAAGGCGCCAAACTACTTTACGTCAAGCGCCGCCACACCAACTGAAAATTATTGCAGGCGCCGCCTGGCAAATATTACAGGTGCCACAGCGCCGCCTTACCTTTACATTGAGCACCAAGGTGCTGGGTTTGATTCCCCATAATATCAAATTCCCTTAATTGTCACATTAATAAGCATTAAGCTGCAGTATGCTAAGAAAGCAGGAAGTGATCCTGAAGTAACTAAATTATTCCACGCCAGCAAGAATCACCTGTGCTGGGTAAAGATGAAGATATTCTATTGGTTAACATGTAAGAAGCGCCAAACCTAGATTAATAATTACCCAAATTAGGGGCATGTTAGAATGTCCTAGAAAATATTGCTAGCAGCCCAGGGATTACCCTTGTAGTAGGTATAAGAAGAATTAATCATTTACAATAAAATTAATCTTTGGAACCATCTTTATTTTATCCTTAATCTGGTTGACCTTTATTCTAATCCTTAAGTGCTTCTGCGTGATCAGAAGCCATTGCTAGGCAATAATCATGGTCTTGCTCAATCCTGGCTCTTATGATACAATACTACTCATATCCTCACATATGACTGTATTCTGGCGAATGTCCTGTGCCCTATAATATCTAATAAATGTTGTGATGTAATGCAAAAAGTGCTACACCCCAAGTGGAAGGTTGTGACCCCAAGGAACAGGCAGTAAAAGAGAGGTCAGCTTAGAGACGGAGATGCTCTCTGCTGACTAATCTCCCCCTGATCCTCCTTCTGACAAGGAAGCTCTGTCTTCCTCTGGCCAAACTATTCTTCACCTATTCCACAATCTCTCCAGTGATTCAGACCCTGAAGATTCTGATAGTTATGGCTATTCTGTTCTGGCTGTTCCAGAAACTGTCTCTGTCCTGTACAAGCTTTGCTCTGGGAAGACCACCACCACTTCTTTAACGCCTTCAAGTGAAGCCAAAGCCATGGTGGCTTGCCCTTACCTAGATCAGGCTCATTGACCCCCCATCTTGGTTGATTCTTCTGAGGAAGCAGCCGAGCTAGCCAAAGCTCTCTTCCAAAATGTAACTGTATCTCTCCAACTTCAGACTGTGTATAAATAGATTCCTGCCTTAAAGTGCATGTTAGCTAAATGGGAGAAGGAGCTAGAGGCTGCGCAAGATGTTGGCAGTCTTGCCCCCCTTTGGGAAAGATACAGCCTGTGTGGAATTATCAATCCAAAAGATTAAAATCAAAGCCATCTTGGACACAGGTTCTACAGTCAATGTAGTATCTTCAAAACTAAGGAAGAAACTTAAGCTGGCCCCTGAACTCAACTACACTCAGTTGTATGGCACAGCTAGCATGGTACAAACTTGGGCCAATGGTGCTTACTTCACACTACCCATGAGGTTTGGGAAACTCCTCATTGCTTCCCCCACTGTAGTCCTTGAAAACAAAAGCTATGACCTCTTGGTTGGTACACAATTTCTTTGAGAGTATAACAGGATTGTGAACTTACATGATGGATATCTTTTGCTCTTGGTATATGAGGTCCCTTTGATTTTTGAGGAACCCCCGCGTCTCCTGGGAAAACGTCTTAAAACTTGAGTGCTTGAGTACCCCACGGGTATCTTCTCTCTCAAGTATAGGACTCACTCCTCCAACATGCGCACCCCTTCTCCTTTCTGTCCTTCAGAGTAAGGGGTACCTCTTCTTGTCCCAGAGGCTATCACCATTCCTCTGGGCTCCCAGGTGGTGATTGATTCTCAGATTTGTTACAAACTACCTATAAATTTGTTCTTGGAACTCTACTCTCCTGAATCCCTAAGCTGTAAAGAACCTGCCTGCGTCCATGGATTCTAGATCAAACCCACAAAAGCCTGTACAATTACTGCTTGCCAATCTGACAGCCCTGCCCATGCAGGTGACTTGAGGCCAGGTTATAGGGCATGATCAAATACTGGGGGCAGAAAAAGTGGCATCCCTTTACCCCTTTGGAACTTTTAGTGATTTCAATCTACCTTATGATAATCCTCAAGTTCTCTTCTTATTCAACGCCGCTGACTTCCCCCAATTGTCTCCCATCCAACAGAAAGACGTGTTGGACCTTCTCAATCAGTTTAGCAACATTTTTGCCTCTGGATCTACGGACTATGGCCTGGCTAAAGGGGTCATTCATCAGATTGATACTGATGATGCACCCCCTTTTTGTGGCAAACCATACCACCATAGTAGGGTAGAGGATGCTCAGGTGTCTAAGGAACTCAAGCAACTACTAGACGCTGGTTTACTGGCTCCTTCCCAAAGTCCTTGGGCTTTTTCATTACTGATTCTCAAGAAGAAAGATGGTGGAGATGGCATTGTAATGGACTATTGCCGCCTAAACTCTCTCACTAAGAAAGACTCATACCCCTTGCCCAGAATTGACAATGCTCCCAGATGGCTGGGTGGTTCCAAGTTTTTCTCAGCCATGGATCTAGCCTCTGGATACTAGCAAGTTGACATATCTCCTGAAGATAGAGAAAAGCTGCACTTATCACCTCAGAAGGCCTTTTTGAACCCACTTGTATGCCCCAAGGACTCTGCAATGCCCCTGTACATTTTCACAGGCTATGGACTACATCCTACAAGATCTAAAGCTCTCTTATGTCCTTGTGTACCTTGATGACATTGCCGTATTAAGCGCTACCTTTACCAACCATTTAAAACACCTCAAGGCTGTCTTCATAAAGATCCTCAAAGCTGGCTTGAAGCTCAAACCCTCCAAGTGCTCCTTATTTAAAGAGCAACTCAAGTTCTTAGGTCATGAGGTCACTCAAACCAAAATCCGTCTCATAAATAATAAGGTGGAAGCCATTGACAAGATTCTACCTCCCACAAATCTTTGAGAGGTGCAAGTATTCCTTGGTATGATGGGCTACTACCAACAGTTCATACCTGATTTTGCTGAACTGAGTGAACCCCTTGTCCAACTGCTTTGCAACGTCCCCCTTGATTGGACTGACAGCCAGCAACAAGCATTTGACGTGTTAAAGGCCAAGCTCAAAGAGGCTCCTTTCTTAGTCTACCCTGATTATGATAAAGAGTCAATCTTGTATACTAAAGCTAGTGGAGTAGCTGTGGGTGCCATCTTAGCCCAGCTTGACAACAAAGGTGTAGATCAACCTGTAGCCTACTCTTCACAGGTCCTCAATAAGCACAAGAAGAACTACAGCGTCACTGAAAAGGAATGTCTGGCGGTGCTGCATGCTGTAAAACAGTTCAGGCACTACATCTATGGGACCCACTTCACGGTGGTCACAGACTACTCCTCCCTCAAATGGCTGCAACAACTAAAGGAACCTGAAGGTCAACTAGCACGTTGGGCTCTGCGTCTGCAAGGGTACAATTTCACTGTGATACACTGTCCTGGGGCCCAACATCAGAACACTGATGGCTTGTCAAGGATGCCAATACTAGCTATCCACCCCGCTGACGCTGATTGCCTATAAAAATTAATAGGGTACCCTGACTCTTGGACCACCAAGCCAGAGGACATTTGGCTGGCGCTACAAGCCCTATCCAAGGACACTGTAATTCAAGATAGGCAGCTCTCCAAAAAAAGTCAACAATGCCTATCTACCCTACATTCTCCCTAGCATGAGGATAGCCATTATCCTCCAAGCTCACATTGACACTGGACATGGGGGTATATCCAAAACCCATGACTGGCTATGCAAGAACTTCTACTGGTAGAACATGTTCCTTCTGATCCCTGATGTTCTTGCCTCTTGTCATTCATGTCAACTCCAAAACCCTTGCCCTTCCCAACACCAATTCAAGCTCATCCCCCTAAGCATGCTTTCTACACTGTAAGTATTGATGCTATTGGACCTTTCCCTTGGTCTAGGTCTGGGTGTCAATTTATCTTAATCATCATAGACCATTTTAGCAAATGGGCCAAAGCCAGAGCTACAAAAGATATAACTGCTAAGACCACTGCTAATTTCTTGCTGCAAGATATCTTCTATCAACATGGCTGCCCTCAAGTCCTGCTTTCTGACAATGGCACCAACTTTAATGCTTGCCTCATCATGTATATTGTTGAAGCTATGGGTACCCACCAATCTTTCTCTGTGCCATATAACCCTTCAACTAATGGAACTGTCAAACAAGCCAATTCCTCCCTGGTGTCTATAATGAGGAAGCTCACGCTCTCTGATGTTGCCAATTGGAATATGTTCTCCCTGCTGCCCTCTTTGCTTACCAGCTCAGTAGACACCAAGTAACTGGCCAGTCCCTTTTGCCATGCTGTATGGATGTGTAGCCGCCACCCCCTCAATCTTGAGACCCCCCTTGATTGAAGCTTATGTGTCTGCAAATCCTGAGGCCCATTTTAAAGACTTAACCAATTGTATCATTGGCATCCAAGCAACAGCTTATTCCACTGCTTAAAAGGTCAAGGCTCTGGAGCTCTCCCCATCCAATGCCTTCAGAGCCCCCCTCCCTGAGTACCAAGTAGGTGACCTGGCTCTCTACTATCAGAATTGTACAGGTGGTAGAACTCATAAGCTAGATTCCCTCTGGGTTGAGCCCTGCAAAGTCACATTTAAAAAAGGTGTCAAATATACTGTGAAATTGCTGTCCTCTGGATGTCCTTTTGCCCAATTTCACTCCAAATTCCTGCGCAAATACCAACTCCATGTGTCCAATATTGAGGGGGAAATTATCATAAATTGCGCCATTAATGCTATTTTGATATGGCCTTCAAATAATGATATGTGCAAAGATCTGGTTGGATTCACTTTTGAGTTCAGGAATTCCTTGCTTTCTGTAAATGGGTCTGATCCAATCTCCACCTGTTCTGGATTACCATACCTTCCCTTGTCTGATCCTGGTATGACCTCATCCCAATGTGACCCCCTTGGCCACTCTGTCTATCTAATGAGTAATCACTGTCCCTTGTCTACTATTTAAGTAGAATCAATTCTCCTAATAAAGACAAGTTATCCACATTTGCATTGGCTTTAATAATCTTCAAGCTTTTTCCTGTCCTTTTTTCCAAAAGAACTTTCACATCTTTTATCCCAAGAAATTAAGATACATGCCCTTAATTTTTTCCCTGAAGGCTAACCCAAGGCTAGCTTCAAACCCTAAATCTTTTGTTATAAAGATTTCCTGCTGTGTCCTCCTGGATGTTGTCCCTATGAGCCAAACACAACACCAAGGAAAACAGAACCCCAACTGGGATGCAGTAACCTGAAAATGTCAGGGAACCAATGTCTGAGCTGCCTGCTTGCTAGTATTTGGGAACTGGTAGGTTGTGGACTTGGTGGGCAGGGCCCACCAAAGGGTTGGCACTAACTTAATGAGTTAAGGCATTGACTTGTCCACCAATGACTACGGGCCACTGGCAGGAACAATAGTATGTATCACTCCCGTGAGAGTGATACATACAATACCAAATAGCTTGTTGGTACAGTCCAGTGGGAGCTTGGCGGCGGAGGCAGCCATTGGATTGGGGGTGACAGGTGGCTTCATGTCTGATTGATAGGCAGGAAGGAAGTTGTATTTATATATGAACAGGCAGGGCTCAGTAATGTATCAAGGATCTTTCCAGTTATATCTGGTTAACTCATTGGTTCTGGCCAAAAGATCCCGGGCTAGAATATTGTCTGCAGTGTAGTCTTTATACTTGGGCTTCAAGTGGTATTCTGTGAAATAGACATGACCAAATGGAGCACCTGGCAAACAATATGTAGCTGGCAGGTTGGCAGGAGGGTCAGATGATATTTGAGTTATCTGACAGACAACTAGAATAAAATATGGCAATAATTGGGGAAACACTAACTTATAACCTTTATTTAAAAATGACAGTGTTGGTCAATCTTGGCTTTGAATGTACTTATACCACACTGCCAAGCCTCATCTTCTGATTGGGTTTCTTGAGCTTGAGTGGGTTGGCATCAGGGGTCTTAGATGGCAGGGTGGCGTTTTGTACTTGTGGTTTGCCATTGGCAACCTCTGGATAATAAAACTTTGAATCCTTATGTTTATCAACTTGGGTATTGGTATTGAACAGGTGTTTGGGTTCAGTGCCACTTCCTGGACTTTGGGGGAGTTTGGAACAACTCTCATTGGGGGACTTGTGCCTTTCACCAAGAAAACCACTGGTGTCAAGTATTGGCAACTTGGGTAAACTCCTGGCATCTTGCACTGATAGTTTGCTTACAAAACCCGTGGTGTAGTTAAGAATTTAGCTCCCATTGGGTTGAAAACAAATTTGTCAATTGGTAGTGGACTGTTGGGTTCCCAGCCTTTGGAACTGGCGGTCTGCAAAGGGTTTTGTTCAGGGGTTGACTCTGGTTCTGTACTTTGGGATTCAGGTGCATACAAATTTTCATTCCTGACAAACTTCCCTCCAATTATGAATCCCTAGGCTCCTTAGTTAGTACTGTAATATCCCAGCATCTACTACCTCTGAACCACTTTAATAACTTTATAAGAAGATTCTATTTACTAGATCATCTACTCCACATGTTGATGACATTTATCCTGTAGGAACCACTCTGGTTAAGTTTAACTTGGGTGATCTTCTTAATTCTCTTTGGGAAAAGCTCCCAAATGAGTGAAACCCTGATAACTCAAGCCGCTTAAATTGTTAACACTTTGAACACCAAATAATTAACCAGTTTCCTGTTCCAGAAAATTTTTCCCTTCTTTATGGTCTATTCTCTTAAGTAAATATCCCTTTTTTTACTTATTTTATTTTTCCTTTTTTTCCTTTAATTTTTCAATTGTTCTCTTTATTTTTTACCTCTTATGATATCTCTTTTCTAATATTTCTCTCTTGTTTCAAAACCATCCTAGATGACTTACACCTAGGGCATAAATTATTCTTTTTTGGCCACTATTGATGACTTACACCCAGACCTTCTCTCTCTTGTCTCTATTGGCTACTATAGATGACTTACACTTATGCCTTATCTCTCTTGTTAGCCACCATAAGTGTTTTTCACCAAGGCCTTTAGAGACAAGCATTCACTCTCTAAATGCTACACTCTTTTTTTCTCCCCAAGTTACTATCTTGGGATTTTTCAGAGTAACTAAATACAATTCATGGGCACCTCTCTAATCCATTTAAGTTAAACAGCTATTTCTATAGATAGCTGCCCTGCTGGTGAGCCATCTTCTTGAACAGTGGTAGTAAAGATCTCTCTAGAAACCACTCATAAAACATAGGCAGATAAAATCACATATCATTTAGGCAGGAATGACCCAGCTGATTATAACCCAAGATAATATCAGGATTTCATTGCTTCTTTTAACACTTCATCATTATAGGGATCATCAACTGTATTATTCCCTGTTAGTCTTATGGAGGAGCAATGTGCCTCAGCATCATTTTCTTCCAAGAAAAATCAACTGTATTATCACCCCTGTTTTTATAAAGATTCTTACATTGCCTTAGCATAACCATCTTTTAAATATATATTTATCCTGCTAAGTTAGCAATAGAAGGCTACTATTCTGGCACCCCAAGGCATAAATAAAACCCCAACCACCTTGGTTGAGCAAAACTCCAGCTATCACATCTGAGAAACCAAATTGAACCAACATTTGCATCTCTTAGTTAATCATTCTCTACTTGGCTAATATCAGCTCACACCTTCAAAAATTCTCCACATGTGAATCATCACAAAGGAGGTGCTGGATTTTTGAAGGACTTCTTCCTTTTTTGCTTGCAATGATGTTGTATCTGAACTAATTATAGTTCAGAATTTGATTGAGGAAGACAACAGTTCAATAGAAAGGACAATAATAAGAATAATAAGATAAGATTTATTGGTTGTTATTGTGACTAATATACTATATGGGGAGATCTAAAAGAGGCAACAGTGCCCATGTTGACACTTTGTCAACATGGGCGCTGTTGACATAAAACTCTAAATCTCCTATATTTTTTGCTAGCTGCACTAGCTTAATTCTTTTTTTCAAAGCATTCAGGGGTGTGGACCCAGAAAACACAGCAAAATTGTGGCCATTTTGATATGATTTAATATTAACCTTAATAAAAAACTCAATTTAACCAGATTTTTCTTTTACGTTTACTAATAAAAATTAGTTTATTTTTTTATTTGTTTTCACAACGTAAAAGTGTCAATGTCAACACTTTTTAAGCTGAACTTATTTTTAATAACAAAACTGAAACATCTACAATAAAGAAATTAAGTGTGCATTTAAAAATAATTTTTTATATTGAATTATTACATAGAAAAATGCATTGTACATACAGTTGATTATTGAAAAGTTCATGTTATAAATATTATGTGGCACTTATTATGGCTTTAATATATTAAGTGGATTGGTGGCTAACGGCAATCCAATAAATTAAGCGTGAGTTACTATGTATATTACTATAGAATTTATTATTAAAAAAATGCTGATACTCAGAAAGGTTGTTTATTTGTTTGTGATCATCTGCTGGGTGGAGTTAAGCAAATTAGAGTGGTGCAATTAAGCTTAAATTAATATGCCACCTCCTATAAGGAATGTTGTAAGTGACGTTGTCGACACTTTAACTTTTTCATATCTGAAGATAACTTATTAACAACTTTCAATATACACAATGGTAAAATATCATGTTACCACTACCCAAATATTATTTTTAATAAAGAAATAAAGAACTTTTATTGTTTTTTTACTTATTTTCATATGTTTTTTTAAATTTTATTATGTGATCAAAAATACACACAAAACATTTAATATTTTCTAGCCTGCTTAAATTTAATTAAGCGTGCAATGTTTTTTCATAATAAATTTTCAAAAAAATGTCAACAGTGAGAATGTTGTCAAAAATAATGTCTACAATTTTCCTAACTTTCAGTGAGAATTCAGCCTTTTTTACTAATTGCCACTCATAATGTTGATGCCTTTCATTTCTCATATATAAAACTTTATGTGTTACATAATAAAAACATCTGATTTTTTGATATGTTGTATTTTTCACTTTTCTCTTTTATATTTTCTAATTTTTTAAAATATAATCTCTATATAAACATAGTATTTTTACATAAATTGCTTAACTTTTAGCTTGTTATTTAAAACTATAATAAAATAAAAACTATAGAAGTATTTTTTAACTTTTAAATGCCAATAAAACCCCTATAATAGTTAATTTTTATTTACTATGTTTTATTGTTGTTTTTTTTTGTTTTTTAAATACATTGCTTTATTTTAAGCCCTTTTACTTTTTTTTAGGACAAGAACGCCTCTAAGCAGCCCAAAGGAACCAAGCATACCTCTAAGCCCACCAAAGCCACCAAGAAGAAGCCTGTCTCATCAAAGAAGGCCACTCCCAAGCCCTCCCCAAAGCCTTAGTGTCAGGATTGACAATTCTTCCTCTCTGGAAACCCAGGACTGGGATCAGGAATCAAACCCCAACCCTGGATTCCTTTGTGCTGCCAGGCCTGTGGACTACAGGACCACCTGTCTGCGCCTTTCTGGGATCAAGCCCCCACACGCTGATACCAATAATGTTGACCCATGCAGTAAAACAAGCCAAACCAAAGAAATTATTGCACCAAATGGAAGACTAATCACAGCTTCTAATGGAGGTACTGATTTGGCAACTATTAGCTTCATGAACTTGAATTCTACACCAGCAACCAATCAAGAGACAACCCAGGAAAGAGGCACAGGCCCAGTCCCATGACCACAACACTAAAGCAAGATAATCAGGTAGCCAAATTGAGATTCTTAACCAATGAAAGAACTCCTGGACCAAGTGCCATTTTGCTTCCTTTAGACCCAAGCACCCAGTTACCCTGGCCCTGCTCTTCCCAATACCCTGATGAACCCCCATGGAAAATGTTAAGTTTGGAGGTGGGGTACTATATAGACCAAAGGACCCTGCACTCCAAACTTATCACCATTTTTGAATAAAGGTTATGTTATTTTGGCTCACACAGCTATTGCCTTATTTTGTATTTGCTGTCTACCAATTCAGTTTGAGATCTTCTGGCCTGCCTGCCCCACCACCCACTGTTTTTTGCCCTCCTGGTGTACCCTTTGGACCCATCCATTTACTGACTACCCTCTGAAATCTGAATATAAGGAATACACCCTGGAAAAAGATACTCAAACTCAATCCTTTGGCCCGTATACAATTTGCAAATAGATACAACCAACAAGGCCCATGGATATTTTCAACACCCAAGTTGTTCAGAGAGAAATTCAACTATCTCTCTGCTTATGACCTGCCCATGGAACCGCCTGTGACCCCAAAATCTATGCCTGCTTCCTTGCCAAACCTCCCAACCAACCATTCTGGCAAGATGTTTAGGATTGTGTACATCACTCTCACAGGG
Source organism: Entomophthora muscae (assembly GCA_014839935.2). Taxonomy (NCBI): domain Eukaryota; kingdom Fungi; phylum Entomophthoromycota; class Entomophthoromycetes; order Entomophthorales; family Entomophthoraceae; genus Entomophthora; species Entomophthora muscae. Next base: position 83,483 of record QTSX02003699.1, read on the forward strand.
GTGATTGACACTATAATCCCGGCCGCCGGATTGTGGTCCTGGGTGGGGAAGTCTGCCTCCTACCTTTTAAAGTTAGATTCTCTCTTGTGGTGGGCATTGCCTGCAAAAAACACGGCCCAAGTTACCCCTGAAAACAACAGGCCGGCCGCTCAAGACTGGATCCCTGACACTTAACCTGAGCCATCTCCCAAGAAGAGCCCTGCTCACTCCACTGGGGAAGAGGAAACTGAAGGTTCAGTTACTGACCACAGTTTCTACAACTTGGCTTCAGATGAGGATCCTACCAAGAAGAAGCGCTCAGCCCAAAAGTACCCACAAAAGGATAAGTCTCCCATGCATGAGGAGCACCAAGACAAGCCCCCTTCTGCTTCCCCTACCACCAAACTCCCCTCCTTCAAATTTGTCTGGGGATGATGCAAAGCCCCGCCCTGATTACTTCCCTGGCTTCTGCCATGCTCCTACTGGCCCATGGAATCCTCTTGTGGCCCACAATATCTGCAATGTCAATGGGAAGTTCAAGGTTCCTTCTACCTTGCCAAAGTTTTTCCTCATCAAAAGTGTTAAAGGTGGGCCAGCCATGGTGGCCAACAGTTACATCTTCAGCTGCAATAAAGCCAACCAGGGCTTCAAGAGTCAGCATTATACCTGTGAGGACCGCTCCTGCTCAGTGCGGCTCAATACTGAGCGCTGGGATAAGGTACAAACCATTAAGGGTGAGCATACCTGCATCATGCCCAATACAACCATTGTCTGTTTCCTGAAATGATACCTTGTGCAGATCATACCAGCCTCCAAGGATCTTTCCCCCAACCAGCTTCTGTGCTTGCCTGTAAGCACTTCTCCCCCACCAATCTGAAGAGGGTGACAACTCACACTCAGCTGGTCAAGTTTGTGAGTGATAGGCACCAAGCCTCAAACCCCCTGGCCAAGAGTGCCACCACAATTGAAGACCTGGTCCTTTCTGATGCCCTCAAGAAAACCAAGGATGGAGAGATGTACCTGCTCCATGACAATGGGCAGGAAGTGGAGGATAGAATCATTGTCTATGCCACAACTCAAAACCTGGAGCAGCTCAATACTGCTACTAACTGGCTGTGTGATGGCACATTTGCAATCTGCTCAACCCTTTTCAAGCAGCTTTGGGTCCTGCACAGGCAATTTGATTCCCAGGTTATCCCCCTTGTTTTCTTTCTACTGCCTAGTGCCAAGACAGAGGTCTACACCAGAGCATCCAAAACTGTCGAGGATTATTTGAGCTCCCTTTCTGCCAACCATCTCCCCTCTCCCACCCACGCCACAAGGGCTGATCCCTCCTCCGCTGAGAAGGATGAGTCCATCCTAGTTGCAGAGCAGCTAGCTCATGCGCGCTCACTTGGGCCAAAGGTAATTATCATGGACTTTGAGCAAGAGCAGTTCAGAGCCTTTGAGGCCACCTTCAATGGAGAAGTCCAGGGTTGCTTCAAGCATTTTAGGCAGGCCCAATCAAGAATCTCAAGAGTGAGAAGGAGCTTTTTGAGAAGTAACTTAACAATGGTAAAGGGAAGTGCCGCTTTGCCATCACCCAGTCTGCTGTCTTGGCTTTTGTACAGCCAGAGTATACTGGTATTTGCTTTGAGGCCCTCCTGGAGGACTCTTACATCAAGAAGCACTCCACCATCTTCAAAGGTTACTTGGATTACTTCAAGCGCCAATGGATGGGCAAGAAGGTGACTGCCTGGAGAGGTAAGAGCGGGGCCACTGCCCCTTGAAATTGCCAGGGTGCCTGCCTTGAGGGGGAGATGAAGACCATTTCCAGCCTGGAATTGTAGCACAAGCACCTGAAGGTGAAGTTTGGGTCAAACCCCAAGTATAACAAGTTCTTCCAGAAGCTGCAGGAGAAGCAGGCCCGGACTGTTTCCAAGTTTTGCAATCTGGTCAACCAGGTGGCCCCCAAGAAGAGAAAGGGTAAGGACCAGGACTACCAGGAACATGTTCAGAAAATGGTCAAGAAGAAGTACAAGGTGGCAGAGATCAAGAAGTACCTAAAAGATGTTGTCACTGCTCTTGCTGAAGGCTTTAATTAGCCCAATAAACCTTGCTTTTCTTTGCCTTTATTTTTTACTTTTAAATTTTAATGTTTACTTTATTTTTTTGGGTATTAATAATCTTTTTAGGTATAAATGATAAGTTTCAGATCTAGTTTCAATGTGTTTTAGTAAGAAATATCTTATATTTTGTTAATTTATCTTTAAGGAATGAGATTTTTTTAGTTTTGTTTATATAAAGTATAATAAATTAAATAAAAGAGTTTTCTTATATTCTGTAGTTATTATGATATATTAAATATCTTTTTTTGGTTCATTGGGATTTTAATTTTTATGGGAAAAAATAATTTTATAATAAAGAGTGTACTTTACATAGTAAATTGAAAAATACTTGCTTATATCTCCTTATTCTTATTAATTATAGTAATTTTTAATTTCATTTTTTGAACTCTTTGGAGTCATTTCAGTATAATAAAGCCTTTAAGTATTTTTATATTAAAAAATTTCAGGGTAAAGTGTGCTGTTACTTAAAAAAGTTTCAACATCCAGGAGACAACATTATGTAAAACTGGGTTGTCATTTTGCTATAGTGTTGACATTAAAATTTTCAAGATTAAAAGAGTTGACATGGCCACTGTTGACATTTTTAGTGTTGAAATGGGCGCTGTTGCCCCACAAAACCACCAGGGGGAGGCACAGTGGCAGATTCCATGTAAGGTTTGAAGCCAAGGAACAACTTTCACAAGGATCAGCAATGTCAAATTGGCAGTGCTCTTAATTAGGAGATAGTGCCTATAACTTAAAATCCTCATCAGATTGATCCATGTTGTTAGATATGTCATGGTGCAACTCATTGAGCGCCCCCTGTGTATTGTGAGATACATCGGCAGACAAGAGAAGACTCTTGGTTGTAACACCCCCTTGCCCCATTTTTGTTGTCAGGAACCAGGATTGTAACCTTTGGAAGGTCTGAAAAAGTCCGCACAAAGAGCCTTTGTGTGGGAATGGCGTGTCAGGGGCACAAGCAGTTATGATGGAGTGTTTTAGAATTTCCTTGAGCGTCCTCAAGCTGGTAGATGTGATTGTTGTAGACACCAGCTACCTTGTAGGGACCAGGATGATTGGGTTCCAATTTGACAGATTTGGGATTAAGGCGTAGATGGGATCACCTACATCATATCTTGCTTAGAGGTTTCTATTCCCCCTTGATCCGTTCTTGTTCTATGTTGCAAGCTTCAGCACGCCATTAGATCAGGGAGGGGGTAGTTACTAGGGGAGGCTTTTCAGGAACCATGAACCATAACTTTCCTTATTCCACCCCCTTCAGATCATCAGGAGTCCCAAAGACTAAGGCGCTGGGGATGAACCCTGTATCACAATTGATCCTGGCTTATAAGATAAGTAGAGTATTAGAGAGATGTTTGATCCAGGCGGTATTTGGGTGCTCCAGTGAGAGCTTGGCAATCAGTTGTATCAGGGAGCCATTCAGGTGCTCTTTGTGTACATTGGCTTGGGGATGATATGGTGTGGTGACCACTTGTTGGAGGGCGTTCTCAACACAGTATGCTTTCATAACGTTATCTACAAGCGCAGGTCCTACATTGGTGATCAGACGCCTGGGGCATCTAAAGTGCACCATAATCTCCTTTCCAATGAACCAGGTGATGGTGATGGCAGTGTGATTGGTGGTTGCCCGCGCTACGGGCCAACAGTTAAAGTAGTCAATAGCTGTGATGATGTACTTATTGCCTAGCTTGTCTTCAGGTAGGGGACCTGCAATATTAAGATCCCACTGTTCAAAGGGTTCCATGGCTTTGATGGGCAGGAATGACTTAGGCAGGTAGGTTTGGACGTGTTTTTTCACAAAGGACACACATATTGGGTAAGTCCAGGATGTCCTGGCGCATGCAGGGCCATCAAATCTTTCACTTCACTTTTCCAGAGAGGTTACATCCTCTGATATAACCCAAGATGCAGTGGTAGTACAATATGGTGTCTCCATATTGTGTAGTGGAAATTTAAGGCTTATTTTCACCTGTCTCTACCTGGTGGCAGACATTGCCAGCATCAGTGGTGAACTGGCTTTCATTTTCTTTCAGCTTGGAAATAGTCACATAATTGAGGCCTTTGTAACAAGTAGTTTTAGGTTGCAGGTAGAGCATTGGCCAGTCTGGGTCCAAGCTATCATCTCCCGTGATAGACAGTACATAGATTCTTAAGAGAGCATCAGCTGTGACCAGCTCCTTCCCAGGTGGTATTTGATACACAACTGGTATGGGACAGATATTTAATCCATTTTGCCTGGCGGCAAGTCAAGTGTGACTGGTTATTGAAATACTGAAGAGACTTGTGATCTGTCAAGCCCAGGGTGGAAAGGTGGCCCCTTTCAAGTAACAGTGCCACTTCTCAACGCAGTGCACAATTGCTGCTAACTCCTTGTCATAAATTGGGTAATATTGTTCTGAGTTGGTGGGCTTCCTGGATTTGTATACCACACAGAGAAGAACGCCCTTGTCAGTTTCTACCCGTAACACACCCTCTATTGTCTTGTCAGAGTCACCAGTCTCAAGTTTGTACTGGCAATTCTGATTGTAGAATTGTAGTATAGGTGGGGCTATAAGCCTCTGCTTCAACGTCTTGAAGACCAGGTCTCTAGCAGGTGTCCAGCAAAAAAGCTGTTTGGTGCTTAGAAGCTTGGCAAGGGGTGTAATTAGCTCTCTGCAGTTAGGGATGAACTTTTGCACATAGGTAACCATGACCAAGAACATACACACCTGGCCCACATTGGAGGGGGACAACATGCTTGTGATTGCCTTTATCTTGGCAGGGTTGGGCTTTATTCCTTGGGAAGAGATGGTGTGTCCCAGGAATAGAAGCTCTGACTGTAGGAATTCAAATTTAGCAGGCTTGGCCTTTAACTGATGTTTGTGAAGGGTGTTGATTACAGCACAAATGTGTTGGTAATGTGTTGTTAGGTCTTGAATGAAGACAATAATTTTGTCAAGATACACAACAACACACTTCCCAATCAGGTCTTCAAAGGCCTTATTCATCAAGATGGTAAAGGTGGAGAGAGCGTTAGTCATTATGAAGTTCATGAAACAGCACTCAAAAAGCCTGTAATGTGTGCTAAAGGCAGTTTTTGCCTCATCATCAGGTGCAATGCGGACCAGATTGTAACCCACAGTGAGATCAATATTACTGAAGACCTTCATACCTGCAAGCATATCAAACGGGTTGCCAATTAGCAACAAGGGGTACTCTTTTGATTGTCATTTTTTTAGTGCACAATGGTCAGTTACCAGTCAAAGGGACCCATCTTTCTTGGCTACAAAGAAGACCATAGCCCCATATGGTGAGAGGGAGGGGCGGATGAAGCCCATATTGAGTGTGTCCACAAGGTGTTGACAGAGAGTTCTGTCTTCCTTGTGCATCAAGAAATAGAGGGACTGTGTCTTTGGCAAGTACCCTTGTAATTGGACAGCATGTTGTAATTCTCTTGGAGGGGGCTGTTGGTCAAGTGTTTTGCTAAAGACGTCCTTGTGTAAGGTCTGAAGGCTTGGGGTGAATTATTTTAAATTAAAGCCTTTAAACCAAGAATGTTTTTATTTGTCAAATATAGAAAGGTAGGCAATATTTGCAACAGTAGCTGGATAAAGGCTCCTAAAAGCTTATATGAAGTAAATTAGGGGTTAAGAAAATTTATCAATCCTAAGAAAACAAAATAGAACCAGTCTTAATGACTGAAAATTTAGTTAAAAAGTCAATTTCTAAGTCAGGAAAGTGATCACCACTAGCTGGTGGATTAAAACTATCAACAATTAAAGAGTGAGTTTCACTATAAAACTTGCCTAACTGATAAAAAATGGAATCAAATGGAATCATGGAACTAAGATGGAAAGATGAAAGAGTTAAGAAAAGAAAACACAAGCCACAAAACCCAACAAGTACCTTTTTTGGGTGTAAGTCAAACAATCTCAACTTAAGTTGAGACTGAGTAAAACCCAGGATTTTATTCAAGTCTGGGTTTTTGAGGTAAAGATAAAGGATATGGTGACTACCCAAAGGTAGTTAGTTAGGTTTAGGAATGAGGGCCAACCACAAGCACATGTTTTCAATTATCTTAACTTAAAAAAGTTAAAGCAAGGTAAAGGAGAAGAACATGGAAGCCAGTGGTTAATTGTTTGCTTAAACCAAGAAGAGCAGAGGCAGAAAAACAGGAGAACTTAGTCCAAAGCTGCTGTCATAAGCAGGAAGGGAATCTGAGCAAAAGAAAAAAGATAATTGGTTTTGGACTTGTTTAAACTAACTTAGTGTATAGGTACCAGGTTTAAAACTTGTTTGCAAAGGAAATTTAAGTTTGAAAATGAAAACTAACTGTTAATTTAGGTTAATTTGAACCAAAAAGTAAGGAAATAAGGGAGGGTATATAGAGGGATTGGAATATTGAAGTTCTTAAAATAAAGAATAATTTATTAACCAATTGTAGTAAATTTAAATACTAGCAGCAGGATAAAATAAAAGAAGGATCCTGACACCTTGTACTCCTCAAGAAGTGCTACTAGTGCTGATTGTGGAGTTGTGACCAAGGGATGAGGTATAATGGGTTCATAGAAGATGACTTCCACTGAGCACTGGTTGAAGTCCAGCTTCCCCCTTTGAAAAAAAGGTGCCTGTCTTCATGAGCTGTACAAACACAGTAGCATGGAGTAACTGGTTCATTTTGATGGGGTAGATCTGGAAGCTTACCACATTCCTGTTGAGTGTGATTACTGAGGTTTCCAAGTCAATATATGGTTGATTATGTTGGAGCCAGTCAAGGCCAACAATAACATCATGTCTGAGTGCTGACATTTATAGACCAGAGAGCGTAACTTGGATGTTCCCCATTCTTATAGAAAAGGGTGCTGTCTTTTGAGTGATTTCTACTCTGTAAGAGTTGGCCACACATACTGCTCTAAATTGAGTGGGTACTTGGTCTAATTGTTGGGAATCTGTGAATTCCTGGTTAATCATGGTGTGATTGGCCCCAGTGTCTACCAAAAGTTTGTGGGTTTGCCCACAGAAACAAAAGGGTTAGGCCACGCAGGAAAATTTATTTGAAGAAAGGCTGGCTTGGAAGACAGGGCTGTAACTATGAACTTGGAACATGTCTAAGGTCTCCACCTTTTGCACACTGTAGTTGCAGGGATTCTTGGTGAGGAGAGATTGAGAGTGTGGTTCAAGATGGGTTGTAGAACCTCTCATATCTACAACTCCCAGACTTTTCCCAAATCCTCAATATGGGCCAACCAAAACTCCCCCTTGTGGGGCGCTTGGCCCAATTTGCCTGCTGACAAGATTGGCGGTGGCCTACTTGGTTGTGAGCACTAGCAGGTGCAGAAAAATGTTGGGATGGGGCATTTTTAGATATTTGGAATCCCATTGAGGCCTGATTGTTAGCCTCCACAATGGCCTTATAGCAGCCATTGACAGAGGTGCAGCGCCCTACAGGAACCCATTGACAATGAGGGTGATTAGCATTGCTTTTTCACTAGTGATGGCTTTGAGAGAAGCAGCACGTGCTTGCTATCAGTTGCAAGGTACTCAGGGACACAACCTGTATGTTTGATAGCAAGTAAAGGGGTTCTCACTACAATGGACAAGAAGATCTTGCTGTAGCGGGATCTGGCGGCATCCCTGAAGGTGGCCCAAGTAACTTTGTTTCTTGGCTAGCCCAGTTGATGAACCATACCACAACAGGCCCTGTAAGGCCAGATGCGGTGGCAACCCACATGAGTTCAGGTAATTGGAAAATATGGAGGCGGTTTCTGTGGAGTAGGCCCAACTGACAATGTTGGCTCCTTCCATGCCACCCATAAAGATCTCTAGTTGTAGATTCAGCATATGTTACAAGAAATCTAACTGTGGTGTTGTGACACTGGTGCCATGTTGCTCTAGGCAGAGACAATTTTAAATGCTTGGGAGTACCAACTGGTCTTGATATATAACATATCACTTGGGGATGTCACCATCAGGGATAGGGAGGAATGTTTCCTGGTGTGGAGTAACCATACAGCACAAACTCCATTCTTTCTTAGGGGAATTATCTCTTTTAAAGGTTGTGAACCTACTGCTGCTACTGCTGTTGAAATTGAACCAATGATAATTCAATATTTGATTAGGGAAGACAACAGTCTAATAGAAATAACAAGAATAAGAATATTAAGATAAGATTTATTGGTTGTTATTGTGACTAATATACTATATGGGGAAAGCCACAAGGCCACCAGGGGTGGCACAGTGGTGGGTTCCATGTAAGGGTTGGGACCGTGGAATAACTTGCACAGGGATCAGTGTGATAAATTGGCAGTGCTCCTAATAAGGAGATAGTGCCCACAATTTGGCATTGTCATCAGATTGATCCATGACATTAGATATGTCATGGGGCAACTCATCAAGCACCCCCTGTGTATTGTGAGATACTTTAGCAGTCAAGAATGGAATCTTGGTTGCAACACCATTTTTAGCCCACTGCTTTAAACCCATACCAGTCAGTTACTCACTTCAAAATTGATCATACTAAACATAAAAAATAGGAATGTAAACTAAAAAATGATAATTTAAAACTAGAATACAAATAACTTAAAACAGAAAGCTGCTGTAAATAGATTACCCACCTTGTTTCTGACACTTTTATTTCTAGGAACCTATAAAAAACTATGACATCATTATTGGCATTTTAAAAAAAAACTATTTTTTATAAAAATCCTACAATGTGTTGTAATATCACAAATAGGTTCCTAGAAATAACAAAGTAAGAAATAAGGTGGGTAAGTAAATAGTAAAGAAGGCCTTGCACATCGTTGCCCTTTTAGGTGCCTGCTGAATACTCCCTGCTTTCTTCCCATCTAAATATAAGTATCTTTGATAAAAAAATTAAAAGTTTACCGACAAAATTAAATAGCCCTTTTATCGACTAATCCAATATAATACGATTCAACCCTAGCATAATTGCTAGCCCAACAAAAGCCTGCTTTCCAGCAAGAGCAACAGATTTATCATGGGCTGCGTAAAGGATAAAGCTGAGCTTAGCGCAGCTTTACCCTATTAACAGCCTGTCTGATGTATCTATTACTTTTGCTAACCCACCCTTGATAAAATTTAATACCTTTAGCTAAATATTAGGTTATTGACACCATTCAATAAACCTTTTAAATAAGGTTAATATTAAGAAGATTTAATTTTCTGGTTCGCTTAATAGAAGCGTGGGCCAAGCATAGGAGTTGGGGCCAATAATGCAGAGGTATAAATGGAAACAAAACTTGAACAAAATAAATGGAGTTTGCTTGTTTTTCCAGTCCCCTGGTCAATATTTGGGCGACAATGCATCATGCTAAGCAGTCCCATGGCCAAAACAGTTGCTTTATTTTATCTAATATATATTCTAAAGTAATTTATATTTTATTTGTCCATAAATGCATGCCAAACCTAGGAACAGGGTACTTATGATCAACAACGTTAAATTAGGAAATCAGGGTTAGCTTTGTATTTATAATTGATTGTTGTGCTAAGACATCCTGGTTAAAAGAGCTATTATTAACATAGCAAATCACAGAGATGTTAGATATCTTGGTGCTAGTAACCTTAATGCACCATGCAAAGTTATCACAAAAAATAGTGTGGTGCAGGGCGCCACTCCCTAGTATTGCCTTATCTGGACTGATCCCTTTATTTGGAAAATTATAAGGGGAAATGCTGCCTTTTTTGTGTTTTCTGTCCGGAAAGTAACCCTCCAAATCACATAAGGGCATTGTCTCCAATTAATGACCAATTGGTGCACCTGCGGCTAGCCGCAGATGCGTCAGAGAGTGACCCATCAGAATGGGTTTTCATATGGCAATTAGTGACCAAATGGAGCATTTACAGCTAGCTGCAGATGCATTGATTGGTGACCCATTGAAAGAGGTTTTATTTATGGCAATTAACAACCCATTGACGCATCTGTGGCTAGCTGCAGATGCATTGATGACCAACCCATAATGTTCATCCTACTATGTTAAATGGTTATTTGATCTTCCTCCCTTCTTCCTGGCAAAATTTGAACCCCAAAGAGAGTAGTCTGAAACCCTATTCTACACTAAAATTCCCCAAAGACGGCCCTACTATTGCTGCAACCACCTGACCCCAGGCCACATGCCTAAATGTTCCCTTCTTGCCCAATCTAACCCCTTTCCCTCTGAATATTCCCCAAAATGTTTCAGCCCTCTAAGAATAAGCTCATTGCCTGACAGTCTAGACCCTAGTCAGCATGACTCACCTTTTCTTTCCCCTCCTCTCCCTCCAAGTATAAAAAGACCCCAAGAGGTCCCCAATAAACAGAATCATTCACCATACAAACATAACAAATGACTTACAAATCTTAGACTACTTGCAGAGCCCACAGAATAGAGGTTCTGTTGAGTAAGAAGATATTAGTCCTGTTGTGTTTCCAGTTCTGCTCAGCTACACTCAACCCATCCCTAGAACCCTTGAGCACCACATTTTCTGGTGCTCACTACAGGGGTATCTGCCACTGCCCTCTGCACTGCTGCTGGAGACCTCTAGTCCAGGGACCAAACCTGTGACTCCAAAACTATGGACCACCCACACTGTTCCACTGCCAACTACGCTTGACGCAACGCCAGCCCCCTGCGCCCTGCCCACCCAACTCCGGCATGCAGAGGCCAGGATCAGCCCTGTAATGCTGATTGAGTCTCAACCCCCACCAAAGTCTCCCACCCTGAGGGTCAAGCTGCCCCTAACACAGAAGCTCCCCAACTACCTATAGAGGTTGAGGAACCTGTTGCTCCAACCTCTGACCTTCCCCCACAAGTCCAGACCAGAACTTGCCCGCTAGCCTCTGCCCCTTCTGCCCCCAAGCTGTTGAGCCCCTAAGACGGCGCTCAGCTTCAGTCCGCCCATGAAGCCCTTCTCCCGCCTCAGACAAGGACCCCACAGAGGACTTCTTTGAGGTAGATGAACAACCTCCCGCCAACCTTTCTCAGACTCCTATCCCAGTCATCTACATCAAGTGGAGACCATCACCACCCTAGGGCTCTTTCTGGAAACCCCGCACCCCCTCCCCAAAGACGTTGGACCCTTGAGTGACCTAGCTCTTGTGCCCCCTTTGTCTTGCACATAGAGCCTCTACCTGTCCCCACTGCCCCTCCATCTTACCAATCCATCCCCAGTGCCCCTCCACTTCCAATGCATCAAGTCGCCCATCCTGGTCCCTCTGACAACCCCACCATATTGGATATGGAGCATGTCTGCTGGTTTCTGAGTGAGAATGGGGATGTTCTTACGTCCACGGCCATAGACAACACCAGGAGGATCAAGGCCTATTTGATTCAATTCAACCACCCCATGGTAACTGCACTGGTAAATTGGCTGGAGCAACAACATATTAGCAGTGAGCAGACCATCATGGCCCTGAACCAACTAAGGGACTACACTGAGGCAGCAGTAAACCCTCTTCAAGACCAACTTCACCAGATCAGACATGAGCATGAGGTTCTGGGAGCCATGCACCCAGACACCGTAACTATTTTCTTGAAAGATAACTGAAGACCACTCCTCCCTTCAACAGCAGGTGATTCAACCCTTGGTAGAAGAAGTGGCCAACCTTAAAGGCCACTAAACCCAGCATGATGTGGATATCAGCAACATTCAGGCCCAGCTAACAGATATCCAAGAGGCCTGTGACCAATGGGCTGGGAATGCCGTGTCTAGAGTCAACCAGACTCAGGACAACCTAGAGGTCCTGAAGAACAACCTTGACCTACTCCACCATGATCTTGCGCAAACACAGGAAGACCTGGATGTTGTGGGAACTGATGGCAACACAACCTATTCTAAGGTGGAAGCGCTTCAGTTGGACCAGGTTACATTCAAAGCAGAAACTGAGGCCAACCAGACCAAACACCTGGGCCTCATCCAGCAATTAATAACCCAACTTAAGCGCGTCCAACAGGAGTTGACCATCCTGACTCAAAAGCAGGAAGCCCATGCCTCCACTTACAACAAGGAACTCTCCAACCTTAAGGAGAAGGACACTAGCCTACAGTTGCTGATCTCAAACCTGACTGATAGATTTGACTCAATGAATCTAGGGGGATCAGGCAGTACTCAACCAAGCCCCACATCCGCCTCTGCCTTGGCCTCAGAAGAAGTAGTGTGTTCTGTTCTTAAGTCAGTAGAAACCACAACGGCCTTGTCCAGCACTCACCCGGCTGGAGAAACATATTGAAGTTTCCCCCAGGCCACACAAGGGGTCCCCTGCCCCAATGTCAACCTCCTTCCCACCTATCCCGGATATCTTGACCCCAGGTCCCACCTCAGTGCCAACTAGCCGCCAATCAAACGCCCGGAGAGCACCTCCCCAACACTCCATCACCAGCCCCTGCTAATGATCCTAGGGCAGACCCTGCAACCGCACGCTGGGAGACCCCTCCAAATCCTGGACACTCACATCCTCAGAAATACCCTTGGTGGCTCCCCCCCTTCCAGGTACTCAGGCCCTAACCCCCAACCATATCCGCAAGAGGGGTCTTTCTTTCAGCCAAGTTACCCCTATGGGGCTTACACCCCTGCTGGGCCTTTGCTCCCACCTTGAGGCTATCCCAGAGCCTTCTCTGGAGGGCCCCCTGGCCCACTGGGACCCCCACTGGGCCAAACCTCCACCCCCTCAGGACCAGCCCCTTCTGACCCTGGCCTACCTTCATGGGACTCTTGTGCGAGCTCTGGCCCCAGCCTCAAGCTAAATACCAAGTTCAAACCAGGAGGACCCATCAACATCCACGTCTTCCTCAAAGGGTTTGAGCTCATGACCAGGGATAGCCCAGAGCCAGTCACCCATGCTAAACTGTTGAATAGCCTGGACAAAAATTGCCTTCTCTACTGTGGTTGCCTCTCTTAGTGGAGGGGAGGGGTCTTACAAGGAAATTAAAAATATCCTTGAAGATACCTATGGTTCCCCCAAACAGCTAGAGGACAAAAAGGTCAATTTCTTGACTATCTCTCTGAAGAAAGATGAGTTGCTTCCAGAATTTGGTAGAAGATTTAGGGTTGAGGCACAAACCTTAATGTCTATCAACTTCCTGACTCCCCAGGAAGCAGCAACAGCCCTTCTCCATGCAATCTGCCCCTTCCCACACTTGTCTGTCTTCCACCCACAGCTGTTGACACCTACCTCAACTCAAGCAGTGCTTTGCATAGCTGCCTCCCTCCAACAACATACTCTTTGCCAGGCTCCATGCCCTTTGTATCCTTCCTGCCGGGTAATGAACGTGGTGGAGGAATATGAAGAGGAGGATGACGGAGTTCTCTATGCGGAAAGACAACCCATGGAAGAACAAGAATGCTTTAAGTGTGGACAGAAAGGACACTTTGCAAGGAACTGCCCACACCGCCAACTAGACATAAAAGAAGAGCCCACTGACAAAAAACCCAGTGTACACGCCTTGCCCAATACATTGCAAGAGGATAGTGCCTTGGAAGGGCCAAAAAACTACTAAGCAGAGCACATAGGACCAGTGTGTCTCCGCCTAGTAAAAAGGTCCCTCCCAATCTCCCTAGCCCTGACTCTTTAATAATGGCTGTGGCCAATCACACACACGCAAAAGCCTCTACCCAAAAGGAAGTACCCCCCACAAAATAAACTCCTTTGAAGGTTGATCCTGCCCTGCCTTACATCCTCCAGGCTCAGAACCTCCAGAAAACCCACCCCACTATCAGCAACGTAACAGAAGCTCTTTCAAAAACTGTGATCACTACTCCATTGAGTGATATTGTCCACATTCTTCCCACCCTACAGAAAGCCATTGAAGAGCTAGAAAAAGGACCTCCCCTTGTCTGCCGGGTAGAAGGCGGAAATGGCCTCTTGGTTGGTTCAAGCAAATGGGTACAAACTGAGGTATTTGGCATCCCAATTTGTGATGTCCTGGATAGTGGCGCTCTGACCTTAATCCTATCCTCCCAATTCACCTGTAGGCTTTGTTTCCCGCCAGACGTTAAGTGCAGTAGAACCTTTGGTACAGCAGGCAACAATCCTGCTAGATCCAAAGGCGCATACTCATTGGTCCCTTTGAAGTTTGGGGATACTGTGGTCACCTGCCCGGCCATAGTCCTGGAAGCAAAGAACTACAATGTATTGATTGGTTCCTCCTTTATGGACCAGTTTGGGACCACCATAGATCACAAGACTGGTACGTTTCACCTCCTAGGCCAGGAATTCCCCCTCCTGACACCAGATGGCCTGCCTAGAGTCCCTCCCAAAGGCATGAACCCTAGAGGATGCATCCTGCTGGCCTGCCCTTCTGGGATGATAGGGATCCCCTATGAAACCACCTCAACTCAAATAAGCAAGCTACCAACCACAGTTTGCTACAACAACCCTATCCTGATTTGTTCAAAGGACAGTGTAAGTATTCCTCCTAAATCCCAAGCCATCATAGGAACAGGTATCCAGCTATGCATACCTAAAGGGTTGCATGGGGAAATATTGGCACTAGGTTTTCCATGTCCTGGGCTGCCCACAGTTTCAACCCATCTCATCCCAGGGGAGACTACCAATGAGCTCACTATCCTGGTGGCCAACCCTCACTCCTCTACTCTAGAAATTGGTTGCAACTCTGGGGTAGCCTTCCTAAAAATTGCCTCAAATAAATCTATTTCCTCTGCCTATTCCATTGGATTGCTGTATGAACTAGGATTACCAAACCCTGAGTCACAACCTAATAGCACCCATCCTACAAGATGAAAAAATTGGGGACATAGGCCTGCAACAGAAGGAGCAGTTCCTGGAGCTCATCAAGAAGTACAAGCATCTTTTTGCCAACTCTGACGCCAAGCTGGCTGGGCTGCGCTAATAACTGCTTCCATAAAGTCAACACAGGGAAAGCACAGCCTTTATTCCAAACCATGTACTTTTGATCCCCTGTGGCTAATTGTATAATCCAACAGGAAGTTGATAAACTATTGGAAGGAGGTCTCTTAGTACCATCCAATAGTCCCTGGGCCAGCCCTTTGCTCCTGGTAAAAAAGAAAGATGGAACCAATTGAGTTGGTAATCAACTACAGGAAGTTGAACACCATCTCCAAGAAAGATAGCTATCCCCTACCTCAGATTAATGACACCCTGGACAAGCTGGGAGGCGCACAGTTCTTCTCAGCCATGAATCTTGTATCAGGCTACTGGCAGATACCTATGGAAGTTGAAGACCAGGAGAAATGTGCCATTATGACTGCAGATGGTCTGTATCAACCAACCTGGATTCCAAAAGGACTAGCCAACGCCATGGCAACTTTCCAAAGGCTAATGGACACCACCTTCCACGACCTAAAGTCCATCTGTGTCCTTGTATATTTAGACAACATCAACGTCTACTGGAAAAGCTTTGAGGACCATCTTAGATAACCTTAGAGCAGGTCTTCATCAGGCTAGACAAGATAAGGATGAAACTCAAGCCAAAGAAGTATCAATTCTTTAAGGAAAACCTTGAGTTCCTAGGTCATGTCATCAATAAGAAAGGCATTGCTCCTATCCCAGCCAAGGTAACAGCTATCTCTAAGCTTGCTGCCCCCACCACCATCAAGGACCTACAATGCTTCCTCAGTATGGTTGGCTACTATTGCCGCTTTATAGAAGCATTTACCAATCTGGCCCAACCCCTCTTCTGCCTTCTTAAAAAGGATGTAGAATTTGTATGGGACCATGATTACCAAATTGGTTTTGATGCGCGTAAGCAAGCTTTAGTAGAATCCCCAGTTCTGGTGTATCCCAACTTCTCTAAAGAGTTCATTTTGTATACAGATGCCAGCTTAGTAGCAGTAGGAGTGGTCCTTGCGCAACTGGATGATGAAGGCCACAATCACCCTGTTGGATATTTCTCTAGGACCCTGAATTTCCATGAACAGAACTACTCAGTAACTGAACAAGAGTGCCTAGCAGTCTTATATGATATTGAAGAGTGCTGCCGCTACCTGTATGGGTCCCACTTCAAAGTTGTGACTGATCACTCCTCCCTGAAGTGGCTAGCTAACCTAAAGGACCCCAAGGGGAGACTGGCTTGCTGGGCAGTGAGGTTGCAGGCATACAACTACAAACTTTTACACCATCCTGGAGCCAAGCACGCCAACACTGATGGATTATCTAGACTTCCACTAGTAGCAGCTCTTGCCCCTGAAGGAGACACCCTATTTGATCTCATTCCTTTTCCCTCCAAATGGGATAGTATCCCCCCTGAGGCCCAGAAAACCCTAGTCAAACTATTTCATAACACCACAGTTAGAGACAGCTGTTTATATAAGAAATTCAAGGGACAACAACTGCCATAAATTTTCCCCTCCCACCATTTAGCCATACAACAACAATTCAATAGCCTAGCCACCGGGCATGCAGGTAAAAAACGCATGATGGCAACACTTGCATTACACTGTTACTGGGAAGGTATAGTACACTGACATATTAGAATTTTGTTGAAGTTGCATAACTTGCTCCAAGTATTGTCCCCTACCCAAGGCCACTAGCTATAGACTGCATCCCCCTACCCACATGTTTCACACGGTTAGCATTGATGTGGTAGGACTAGTAGGCCCAAATAAGACTAGTTGTAGGAATAGATATCTTATTGTAGCCATTGACATTTTCAGAAAATGGGTCAAAGCCAAGGCTATTCCTAACCCTAAAGCCAAGCACACTGCCCAATTTGTTCTATCACATATCATTGCCAATAATGGCTGCCCACACACCATCTTGACAGATAATGTAACCAACTTCACCAGCAAGCTTCTGGCTGAATTAAATGAGGTCATGGGAATCAAGGACACAAAGTCTACTCCTTATAATCCAGAAACAAACGGCTCTGTTGAGCGAGTTAACGGCACCCTCAAGACTATCCTCAAAAAGCTCATGCTAGATTCAGGATTGTCTTGGGATACTTTAGTCCCCTTGGTACTTACTGGTGTACTGGGTAACTAATCATACAGCTACTGGTTGCTCCCCCTTCCAGATGGTTTATGGACAACAACCCTCCCTACCCAGGCTCCTAGAAACTTATCAATTGGATCCAGATAGATCCCCTGATGACCACCTCAGAGCCCTCACCAAAGGGTTAATAACTCTGCATCATGAATCATATAACACTATGGGGAACAATTGGTGTGCCTCATTTGCCTGCAACATAAAGCATTGCCCCAAGCTAGCTTTGTTTGATATTGGCCAACACGTACTTGTCTCCAGGGCTCAGAATTCTGGACATCTCCACAAGATCATCCCAATATTTTCAGGTCCATTTGTGGTAATTGAGAAAAGTAGCTTTGATGCATATACAGTTTGACATATTGCCTCAGGCCAAACTTATCAGAGAGTAAATGCCAAGTTCATGAAAGCAGCCCCTGTAGTTGACAAGGAATCTCCTTGCCCCTTGCCAACTTCTGCCTACATAGGCAACCCTCAGTAAGGCCATGCAGCTTTACGCAACCTCTGCTGGCCTCTCTATTATCTCTTCTATATAGGGCAGCAGAGGACACATTACATAGGAATATAGAAAATTGATGAAGCAAGGTATCCTACTACCCCTTCATAGGATCAGGCTGAAGAGACCAAATGTTGGTATAGCCTGCATAAATAAAAAAGGGATTCATCCCCGAAAGAAAAAAATATGAATAAATAAATATAAAAAATAAATATGGTAGAAGTGTAAGGATTTATTCCTGAAGCTGATGAGGGGTCATGAACCCCATGTAGTGATTGGTGACCTTGGCGGCCACAAAGAAAGGGAACATGCAACTGTTGTCATAGGCAGCTACGCGGTTGCTGATGGGAGCCTGAAGCATCCAGTTGTACATACAACATTTTTCAGGAGGATGGTAGCTGGTGTAGATGGCGGCCAAGATGAGCGCATCTTGAATCATATATTTGTATGATTTGAACCCCTTGGCAGGACAACCCGTAGAAAGCTGGGCTTACATGTTGTCAATGGCAGTGGCCATCTTTTTGCGGGATAGGTTAGTGCAAGTGGTAAGATTAAAGAACAGGCCCAGAGTGATGAAAGCTTGTACCCGCTGGTGATACAAGTTGGGGTCCAACTCCCCAACCCGGTTGATGAACAGGCGGTAATGGTGGCTCTGGGACACCCATCAAACCCATGATAAGAGAGGACAGGGTGGATGTCCTGCTCAACCCCCCAAGTCTCTACCACCGAGATCAGGGTGTTCCGAGCAAAAGTGACGTCCACCATCTTGCAAGGACAAGTTGTGATCAGTTGGGAGAATTTGTATAGGGTAAACAACAGGGCATGTTGGGGGTCTATGGCCATGGTGTTCTACACCAAGTGACCTATCCAGGCGGTAACTGGCCTGGCTACTTGACACCCTAGCCCAAGCTGCGCAATGTTGATGAGGTTGGAAGAGGAAGGAAGGCGCCCCACAGGAGGCACACGCGCATATGCGTTCATAGAGAAGTTTCTGAATCACACTGAATCTTTGTTCTGTACCAGTTCTAGGATTTGCGCCATTGGTTTGACCTGAAGGGCGGCCCTAACCTCCTGATAGTTGTTTTCAGACTGTTCATCAAGACAGACTGCGTTAATGGCCATCTGGCTGTAGGGACCAAGGACTTGCTTGGAGCAGTTGGGCGCATGATGGATGATAGTCACATTATCCAGCGCCATGTCAGCAAAGGTCTCTTCAATATCCATACGAGGAACCAAGATGTCCTCTGTGGGGTTGTCTGCATCCAAACAATCTGCTGCCTCCTGTGCTGTGCACTATTGCTTGTCAATAAGATCTTTGGAAGCCTCTTGAACAGCAGCTGCATTGCAAGCAGCCTGGGCCATCACCTCCCGTAAGAACTGTTTGTTGCTGGTTGGCAAGGTCACCTCTGCTCTGCGGGCCAGGTCACAAAGATGCTGGTGCTGGGTAGCCGGGGAAGCAAAACAACTTGGGGGCTGTGATCTTTAGGATCAGGTTGAAAACTTGATTTTTCTTGAGCCTCAGGCCCTGAAGGCTTGGGCGTCTTGGACTAGGAAGCCTTGAACCCTTCATTTTCTTCATCTAATTGGAGGTACCGGCGCCCCTCAGTAGCGTGCACTCAACTGGGCGCAATAGCAAAGGCCACAGAGGTTAACGGGGCTTGCACAATCTTGTAGTCCTCCTCTGAGAGGTCCTCCAATAAATGCTTTTCTTTTTCCACTGAGGAGCCCACCCCCTGTTCAAGGGCCTCAAGCTTGGCTTGACAGAGAGCAGTTAGTGTGGCCTGTAGAGAGGCAGATAATTTGCGGACGCGGCAGGCAGCAGAAGATAATGATATTTTTAACTAAGGGAAATCATTCAGGACACCTCTATTTATACCTGATTTTACCCAATTAATTTGGCTTGATGGTCATTGGGTGATTCATCATGACTCACCTCTTTAAGTCTATTCCCTCATTATCATTAGGCCACTTGACAATTGATTGGCTATTTTAAATTGGTTTCAGGTGAACATCCACTTACCATTATGAGGGCCTCAAATTTTCTTTTTTGGATGGATCCCCATCCTGATCTTGGGGTATGTGGTGCAGGGTGCCACTCCCTAGATATCCTTATTTGGACTGATTCCTTATTTGGAAAAGTATAAGAGAAAATGCTGCCCTTTTGTGTTTTCTGTTAAAAAGTAACCCTCCAAATCACATAAGGGCATTTCCAATTAGAGACCAATTGACGCACCTGTGGCTAGCTGAAGATGCTTTGGAGAATGACCCATCAGAGTGGGCTTTCTTATGGCAATTAGTGACAATTGGAGCATCTGCAGCTAGACGCAGATGCATTGATTAGTGATCCATTGGAAGGGGTTTTATTAATGGCAATAAATGACCCATCAATTTTCCCACTATGTTAATTGGTATATCTATCTTCCTCCCATCTTTCTGCCAAAGTTTGAACCCTAAAGAGAGTAGTCTGAAACCCTATTCTACACTCAATTCCCCACAGACAGCCTGTCTATTGCTGCAACCACCTGACCCTGGGTCACATGCCTAAATGTTCACTTCTTACCCAATCTAACTCATTTCCCTCTAAATATTCCCCAAAATGTTTCAGATCTCCAAGAAGAAGCTCATTGCCTGACAATCTAGACCCTAGTCAGCATGACTCACATTTTATTTCTCCTCCTCTCCCTCTAAGTATAAAAAGACCCCAAGAGGTCCCAATAAACAGAATCATTTACCATACAAACATAACAAACAACTTACAAATATTAGATTACTTGCAGAGCCCAAGTTTAGAGGTTCTGTTGAGTAAGAAGATATTAGTCCTGTTGTGTTTCCAGTTACTGCTCAGCTACACTCAACCCATCCCTAGAACCCTTGAGCACCACAAATAGAAACAACTAATCATGACTGGTTTGGATGCATACTTAAGCGTAACTTTGTATGCATAATACAAGTATATTCTAACAACCAAGACTAAAGAACAATAAATTAAGGCAAACACGGGAACTTGCAGCAAGGTAGTATAAAGATAGGACTACAAAACATGATTGAAGCACAAAATGCAAAAGTCCATTCAACTCCTTCTCTGCGCTCTTCTGGATCAAGGCTCTTCCACCAATTGGTCGTCCCCAAACCAAATTCAGCGCTGTGTCAGCAATTCCAACCAAGCACCAGCCTACAATTCCGCTGCACAACAACCAAGCTATGGGAAACCTTTTATATCCACAGCTTACGGCATAAGAAATCCTCTCCTTCAAGAAATGGCATACCCAAACCTCCTTCTGCAAGCCTTGGGAAACAAGATTTCACTTATGAAACCTCAGATGATGGCTCAGATGTTGACTCAGATGAAGATAAACCAGATGTCAAGTCTAGCATGAAAAATAAGCTCAGTGCCAGATCTCAGGCAGCTGCCAAATGCAGCGCACCTGCGTCTAAACCAATCCCCAGAAATAGTTATACAGGAAATAAAAATGCCAATATGGCAGACCAAAGTGGAAGCAAAGCTGAACCATCTTAAAAATCTTCTGAGGAATCTTCTGACAATGAAGACGGAAAGAAAGAACAAAGTTGTAATAACCCAAAGGCAGGAAGAAGACAAAGAAAAGTAGCATTTTCTGATGAATCTTCTGATGAAAAAAGATGCTGATATAGCCTATGATGAATCTGATGATGTATCTGATAGTGAATCTGAAGATAAAGATGAAAAGAAAAAACCAAGTCATAGCAAGCAAAAGCCAAGAAGAAGACAAGCTAAAGAAACATCTGTTAATGGATCTTCTGATGATGATAAAAAGACGGAACAAGCTTGTGCCATGCCTTCCGCAGGAAAACAACTCGGAGTGGCCTGGGAAAGTAATGGCCAGAATAGTGGATACAATGCCAAACCATCTTCTCCTTCCAAATGAGCCAGAAAACCCAATTATGGACAACCTATTTCAACCCGAGATCATGATGCTTTATTTGGAAGAACAGATCTCACTGACCACAAAAAGGCTTAAAAAAGCTTTGACAATCATCCTTATTAAATTTTCCCTTGGAGCCAACACCACACAATTCTAAATTCCACTTTGAGCTTAAAAAAGCTCTTAAATCTTTACTTTTTAAAATACCATTTTATTGTATTATTGATAATAATTAGTTTTTAAATATGCAAGGATGAACAAACAACATAGCCAAACTAAAATGGGAAATTTTTGGTTCAGTGGCTGTAAATAACTTGCCTTGAATTGTTTATCAACAAGAAGCCCAGGATATAATTAAGTTTAAACAAAAAACAATACAAAATTTTATCAAAAAAGGAATTAAGTGCTGATGAAAAAGTCTTTAAACCCACTTGGCAAACCAAAGATTTATAATATGGTTATGCTCAGAGGTAAAAGTTTTATTGAATATACCATGACAGCACCTGTAGATATAAAATATGCAACCAAAGTTTAATTAACCTGAATAAAATTTCACAGATCATAAACAATTTATTTCCTTTCAATTTCAATATTTGCAAATCTAAGAATCCTACACATAATCTTGAAAATTAATTTAAATGATCTAATCAGAGATCATGATATTGTATCAATTGAATAAGTTTTTAATATAGGATTATCTAAATTGGATATTTTTGTTGCAAAAAAATAAAACTCAAGTAGTGCAAACCCTATTTCAAATATTAATGATATTTAAAATGGTATTAAGTAGTGATAAAATATTGAGATGCTTATGGAGCAATATTATGAGCAGTTTATGGTCAATGAAAAGGGGTACAATATTAATGAAGCCCCCACTTAAACCCAGATGCTTTTTCAAGTATGCATTTTGTAAAATATATATTACAATCTAGGAGGAAGATTTAGAAAAGATTTGATACCTTTATTCAGTCCCGGAGCCACCCTATACTAAATTTTTATTGTATTTTTTGGAAATAATTCACAAGAGAGAATATAGAGCTTTTAAAAAATCAATATGATTAGAATCTTATATCACTCTTATTTTTAAATAAATATCATTTATTGGCTGATCTTCTTTCAGAGACGCTAATTGTCTCTAACGCCTAGGCTATTAAATGGCATGTATATATTTCAGAAGTTTAGCCTCTATCATAAAGGTAGACTTTCTCTAATGATACTGACTAATTTTGCCTTTACAACACTTATTTTTAAGTGGTTTAGTGTTTACTAATAAGTTTCTAAACCTAATAATCCCCCCAGCTCTTGGATCAATCATTTATAGAGTTCTAGTTTCAAGACAATGGCTGGGTTTTCATTTTAGTTGCAGATTAAAAAGGACTGAACATTATATTTCTTATTTGTATACTGTCTCTTAGCACCTGTAGCATAAGCTTAAGTTCGATATGAGGCCCTATCCCATCTTCTAAGTGAAAATAAATATTCTACTAATTATACTTGCTATAATTTTATTTCTATTTATTTATTTATTAAAATTTTAGCTATTTAAACCCTTCATATGATCAAAAAAGCATAATGAATGTGTTCTTAACATGAATTATTTAATAAATAGCATATTAATAAGTCTTTAATTAGGTGTATTATATAACTAATATTAAAGTTGTTGCAACTGAACCAATGAGAGCTCAGTATTTGATTAGGGAAGACAACAGTCCAATAGAAAGGACAAGAATAAGAATAATAAGATAAGGTTTATTGGTCGTTATTGTGACTAATATACTATATGGGGAAAGCCACAAGGCCACCAGGGGTGGCACAGTGGTGGGTTCCATGTAAGGGTTGGGACCGTGGAATAACTTGCGTGGGGATCAGTGTATCAAATTGGCAGTGCTCCTAATTAGGAGATAGTGCCCACAATTTGACCTTGCCTTCAGATTGATCTATACCGTTAGATACATCATAGGGCGACTCATTGAGCACCCTCTGTGTATTGTAAGATACATTGGCAGGTAGGAGGGGAATTTTTGTTGCAACAAAGTCATTGAAGACAATGTAATCAGAGAAAATTGGATAAAAAACTAACTTTTTTCTCTAACATTTTTTATCACATAGATCATCTGAAAGGAGTGCTATAATCTTTTAAAAAAACAAATACACCTTCTGTATTATGAAATAAAAAGTCTACTTCCATTTTGTGTGGCTTATCCCTGAAAATGCTAAAAGGAACTGTTGTAATATCAGTAAAAGCTAATTATTATCAATGATAAAATAAAATTGTATTTTAAAAGTAAAGATTTAATGGCTTATTTAAGCTCTAGGTGGTCCATAATTGGGGTTTCTGGCTCCTTTGGAAGGAGAAAATGGTTTGGCATTGTATCCACTATTCTTGCCATTACTCTCCCTGGCCCCTCTGAATTGTTTTTCCTGCAGAAGGCATGGCACAACCTTGTTCTATCTTTTCATCATCAGAAGATTCCTCATCAGATTCATCATCAGGGGATCCATTAACAGAGTCAGAGGATGCAGCAGGCGCTTTACAACTTTGTTCTTCCTTTCCATCTTCATCGTCAGATTCATCATCAGCTATATCATCATCTTCTTCATCAGAAGATTCACCAGAAGATGCTACTTTTCTTTGTCTTTTTCCTGCCTTTGGGTTGTTATGACTTTGTTCTTTCTTTCCATCTTCATCGTCAGAAGATTCCTCAGAAGATTCTTCAGATGGTTCAGCTTTGCTTCCGCTTTGGTCTGCCATATTGGCATTTTTATTTCCTGTATAAGTATTTATAGGGGTTGGTTTAGACGCAGGTGCGCTGCATTTGGCAGCTGTCTGAGATCCGGCACTAGGCTTAAATTGCATGCTAGACTCGACATCCGGTTTATCTTCATCTGAGTCATCATCCAAGGTTTCACAAGTGAAATCTTGTTTCCCGAGGCTTGCAGAAGGAGGTTTGGCCTTGTCATCTCTTGAAGGAGAGGATGTCTTTAAGCCGCAAGCTGTGGATACAACAGGTTTCCCATCGAGTGGTCGCTGTGCAGCGGAATTGTAGGCCGGCGATACAGCGGGTTTCCCATAGCTTGGTCGTTGTGCAGCGGAATTGTAGGCTGGAGCTTGGTTGGTGTTGCTGGCACGGCGCTGAATTTGGTTTGGGGACGACCAATCGGTGGAGAGCCTTAAGCCAGAAGAGCGCATAGAAGGAGTTGAATGGACTTTTGCATGTTTGTGCTTCAATCTTGTTTCGCAGCTCCATCTTTATACTGCCTTGCTGCAAGTTCCCGTGTTTGCCTCGATTTATTGTTCTTCAGTCTTGGCTGCTAAGATATACTTGTATTATGCATGCAAAGTTACGCTCAAGCATGCATCCAAACCAGTCATGTTTGGGTGTTTCTATTTTTCATGGTAACTTTGCATGGTGCATAAAGGTTACTAAACCAAGCTATCCAACATCTCAGCCATTTGCTATGTTAATAATAGCTTTTTAACCAAGATGTCTCAAGACAACAATCAATTATAAATACAAAGCTAACCCTGATTTCCTAATTTAACATTGTTGATCATAAGTACCCCGTTCCTAGGTTTGGCATGCATTTATGGACAAATAAAATATAAATTACTTTAGAATATATATTAGATAAAATAAAGCAACTTTTTGGCACTGAGCACTGGCTAGAATGATGCATTGGTAGGAGTTCCATGCATGTGCTGGGGATGGTAGAGATCAGGGTATCAGAAAACTATGTAAAAATCTATAATGTTTTGGTTTAATGAATCTGTAATTTTAGAGGTGTCCTAATGTATTTGATTGGCTTAGTTAAAGTTTGGATGGAGTCCAGCCTTCATAAATTGCAGTTTAAATTCCGGATGAGGCTTACTTCGAGAACATGGGGCTTTTCGGGAGCTGTAACGTAAATCTATCTGTTTTGTATGGAGAAGTACAACAAGTATGAAAAAAAGTGCGGTTGTCAAAACCGATATGCTCAAATTACAATCTGGAGTGTGATTGGCAGGTAACATATTAAATAGATTTAAGGCATTATATTTAATAAAAACTTACTGTAGGATTTATGGACACATTGAAGGTTATAAATCTTGTCCACATTTATAAATGACGAAATGGACCAATAAGATCCAAAATGAAACACACAAATCTCCTAACAGTATTGATTAACTTTACCATGTTTTTATAAAATGGACATATCAACTCAATACCCAGATATCAAATCGTAAATGAGTGCCACAATGCAATTCAAAGGCTAACTGCAGTGCTCAGAATCTAAACTAAAACTAAAAGCAAAAGAAAAGTATGTCAAAGTAAACCAAATCAAGAAACCCACACTGGTAAAGATCACGAATAATCCAACCCCAATAGTCATTTCAAGATATAAAAACTTCATAAAATGTAAATTTGCTCAGGACAGGATTTGATAAAATTTAACCCTCAAAACACTAAAAATCAGGATATTATTCAAAAATAAACTAAGTGCAAAGAATAGCCAAAAATATTTTTAAAAATATATAGTGTAACAAAGAAACAAGTTAGATTATAGCTTTATTTTTTTTGGCCTGAATCCTTTATATCCAGCCAGATACTATAAGAGGACATGATACAGCCCATCCAGGGAATACCCCAGAGGGTCAAAGAATTGAAAAAATGAAGAGAGCATATATCTAGAGTCAGAGACCCAGGCCTCCCCATGGCATGTTATAAATCAGAGACAACTCACACAGCAAGCCAGATAGGTAGTCTGAATCCAAGACATAAGCTTCTTTCAATACCATTCATAAAAGTAACTCATACCAAATTACCAGAAACAACAAGACCTTCTATACTTCTACTGTGTATCCAGTTGTGATTTGTTCTTGAAAGCTAGACCCTAGGGTTGCTAGTGAATGTCTGATGGTGTTTGATACATTTTAAGGGCAACCTCCAGAATTAACTCATACAGTGTAGAACATTCTCTATATTGACAATCCTCAAAAAAATTTCTTTTTTCTTTATTCAAGGATATTTTTTCCGGCTTAAATAGTTGACATTGATAATTAAAGCAATCTTTGATTTTTATTTTGAGCATTTAATTTAAAACAAAAGATAAAGCAAAACCAATTTTTGGAATTGGTGATATAGAGAATGTTTCATGCTATATGAGTTAACTCTGGAGGTTGCCATTATAAGGACCACTAATGGCCAACAAAGAGCCAGCTGCACCCCTTGTATACTATGCTATTGATTATAATATTTCATGCTAGAAGGAGCTTGTTTATAACAAAGTCTTATTCCTTGTGTAGGCCAAGAAACTATTAATGCTGTAGTGCTGTAAATTCAGAACCTAAATATAAAAATGTGGGATTTTCAAATCCTTGGTCCAAATTTTGAATCACTTTTGCAGGAAACTCAGCTGAGTGAAAATTAAATTTTTTAATAAAATCAACAATTTAATTTGACTTTTTTGGTTTATTTAAATTGGCAAATTTTGAATCTCTTGAGCAGATAACTCAACTAACAAAAGGCAAAACCCCAACAAACAAATGTGAGATACATGAATCAGAAATGCAGGATTCTAATGTACAATTTAAGATTTCATGTATGTCTAACGAATCATAGACAACATGTAAAAAGTAATGAATCCAAAATTGCGGGATTGTCAAATCCAAGAACCAAATTTCAAATCAAAAATGAGGTGAATTTAAAATAAATATAATTTATGGGTGTCTTAAAAAGGATGCCAAAGGATCTAGAGTGGATTTGTGGGGAACAGTTGGTATTTAAAATGTCTACATGTTGATTGTAAAAATTATTTCATATCCAAGTTGACCATTAGAAAAGTCCTGATAAAGTTTATTATCATGTAGCCTACTGGAAGGCGTCACTTTTTTAACAAGCAAAAAACCAAATGCTGAACATTTACCTAGTAAAATTAAGCTCTAAATAGGTTTTTAGGGTAATATTATCATTTAGAATCCAAAAATAAATTAACAAATAATGCAAAATTATTAAAGATATCATAAAAATACACTTCAAAATAATTGCTATGAAACTAGCTATTTTCACTATAAAATTATTTTATTTACTATAATAAAGTGCTTCTTTTCTTTCAAAAAACCCAATAAAAATTATGTTAAATAAAAAATAAAGAAAAATGTATTTTTAAAGAATAGTTGATATAAAAGAAACCCAAAATTAATATACTTCAGTACTAAAACAACTCTTTAAGCTATATAATCCAGGCTCTAGCATAAAAATCTTTTATAAAAACTATTAAATATTTATAAAATTTTAATTTCAATTATCCTGTTAAATAAGGTAATTAGTTTTAACTTTAAACTTAAATAATAAAATATCAATAAGAGCCAAAAATGCTTATCATAAACCAAGTTGAAGGTTTGCTGCAAGAGAGTACAGTGGTAATCTTTCCAATCTGCTCCCCAAGCTCATATAGCTTGTACTTATTCTTGACAGCTATCTTTATCTGCTCTTTGTAAAGGTGGGATACACTATCTAGAAAGACGCCATCTAGAAAACGCCATCTAGAAACCCTATGTAAAATTTCTGGCTAAACTATACCAGATAACTTAAAAATTAATAAAAGCCCAAAAAGATTCAAAAACAATAAGAAAAACATAAGGCTAGACTCAGAATAATCCAAAGATTCCAAATCTGCAATAATAATGTGGGATCAGCTAGTACCAACTTAGTGCACAAAGCTCCAAAGTCAACACACCCCAAAACTGTGATATTTATGTATTAATTTTTGATCCTTTATTAAATATGTATACTAAAAATAAAGTACAAATCAAAATTTGAAAGGAAAGAATTTATTGATGAAGAAAGTGGATTAGGCTTTAGCCCCAAGAGCCTTGGCAATACCTTTGAGATGGATAAGGGTCCTTCTCTGGTGTAATAGGTCAAAATCTCCTTAGTAACACTTGCAAACTTGACCTGCTAGTCTGCATGCTTTAACACAACAGCTTTACTTTTGACAGCCTGGGGGTAAATCTGGTGCCCATGGCCATGGTGGATCTTCAGCTTTTTAACAATCACAATGAATCTGGCTTTCTTTACCTTAACCATGCATGGAAATTGGTTGTCCCAACCTTCAAGTGATGATGAGGTCTTAGTTATGCTGTCTGTAACCTGATTTTAGCAGTTCCAGCTAATGGAGTCACTACCTTTTCATTACTTAAAATCATAAATTAATCATTTTAAAGTTCAAACCTAAATATTACATATCCTTCTATGATAAGGAATAAAACCAGTATATTAAAAGAGGTTTTTTAATGGCTGTGCTACAGGGAGATAGTACTATCAAAGTGGTGTTAATTTGACTTGATTTATTACATGTGGTCATAAATTGATATCATAACTTATTCCCAGCTAATTAGATAAAGGCTTGGATTTATCACATAAAAGTATAATTATTATTTGATTCCAGATTCTGTCTTTCTAGATGCTGTATTTCTATATGGATCATTTTAGGGTATTTATTAAGTGCTTTTATACTCAAAAAATCTTATTTGGATAACACTCTTTTTATTTTAATTTGTGATAGCATTTTCTAGATGACATTTTTCTAGATGTTGTAAAGTCACTCCCCCTTTAGCCTTGGATAGGGCAATCTTCCCGTGTTGTACAAAAAAATCTGCTCAAAAGCCAGCCAAGCCCCTTAATTCCCTTGAGGATTTAGCCCACACAGTTGATGAGATATTTGTGTTGGCATGCCCTTCCCAGGTGATAAATACTGATGCTATGAACTCTGTACTTACTTGGGAGGATTCCTTAATTAATTTTGACTATTTTCTGGCTTGAGCTTGTCCCCATTTAAAATTAAGTAAGTCAAATCAATCCAATTGCGCTTTTGCCAAATTATCAAATTCCAATTCAATTGAATTGAATGGTGACCTGCACCATTAATTTGACACTAGCCAATCAGAGTCAGAATCAGAACTTATTGCAAACTCCTTCAGTTTGCTGGACTTGCCTTGCAAAATTTCTCTTACAGCCAATTGAACCTGCGCCCCTGGGTCAGGTGACCTTGAAACATGAGTTTCACCCTTAAAGCAAGACAGGGGACTTTCAGTCCCCTGCCTGCTCTTTTTTATCAATTAAAGTTACACCTTTTTAAAAATTCAGTTTACTCTTGGGCTTCTCTTGGCCCTATTTGTTTTCCTGGCTTTTTTAGAATTTTCTTTACTATTTATTACCCTCTTAGCCTCTCCCTGGTTCCTGGCATCCTTTTTGAAGCCTCTAGAGATAAAGTTAGTGTTGACAAGACTGCTTACCTCTCCTGCTTTTGAAAACCTAGTTTGGGCTTTGAATTTAGTATCAAAGGCTTTATATATACTTACTTTAAGTTTGAATTCATCTCCTGTTTGCTTTGTCATCCCCTTTACTACATATATGCTTTGAATAGCACCTCCTGCTGTTTATCTAACCGTATAGCTTGTATTTTCCGCCTCCTGCACTTCAAAAACTCATCCAGTAGGTTTCATACTATCAGGATCTCCTTTTTCTTTGGTCCTGTGAGAAATAGCCCAATAAACTTGGTTTGCTTGTGATGTTACTCAGTTTGTAAATGCTGGTCTCTTTCCTGAAGTTTGTGGCCTTCACCCTGGCTCCTGCCTTGGTGATGATATGGATCACTTCTCCAGATCTTTGGAGTTATGTTTCCCATACATTTCACCATGTTGGGAGCAACCCCAATCAATTTGTGCACATGTTTGAGGACCTCCCTGGATGGGCCCAGGACATTCTTGTTACCAGTGAGAATTTCATATAAGCCTGACCTGTGATGACCTCAAGCTCTCTGCCCTCAAACCAGTCCCCTCAATGGCCCCAGCTTGGCTCCTCCAATTTATCCTTCCTCAGAGATCCCAGTTACTCAGGTTCAAGAGAAGGGTTTGGGCATTCAAGAGTCTGCACCCAAGCGCGCTCTGTGGTTGCTTGGTGGCATGGTTTTGATGGGTTTGGACTCCTACTTCCCCCAACTATCTGCTATGTCCTCTTTATGGATGTCAATTTGAGCAGCCATACCAGTCTTGCACTGGATGGTGTCCTGGTGGATCCTTCCCCCAGGATGGGAGCCAAACTTATTTAGTTTAGCCCCCCTCTCTCACAGATGATGTATTAGAAACTAATATGAAAAAATAACTAATTAATTTTTTTATTTTTTCTAATTTTGCTGATGTAAATCACAATGCCATCTGGAAATTTTTCTAGTTGGCGTCTTTCTAAATGGTGCTTTCTAGATGGTGTATTGCACATTTTGTAAATGAAAGCCTTGTATTATTCTCTCTTCTTTAGAGCCCTTACTTTCATATCCTGAAGGGAGGAGACAGTCTTCTCCTGTTTAGCATTAAAGTGCTCAAAGAAGGTGTTGTATCTGGGATTCAAACCAAAAGAGGACTTTTATGTTTATGCCTGTTTTCCAGGCCCAATTTTGTCTTCATTTCATCCTTGAGAGCAGCCTGATAGCAATTTTAGCTTGCCTTTGCTTCTGGCTTGCCCTGCAGCTGACCACCTTGCACCCCACCCACGGTGGCTCATACTATAAACTCAAAACCTAAACATAAAAATGTGGGATTATCAAATCCTTTGTCCAAATTTTGAATCACTTTTGTGGGATGGTCTTTTTTAATTAATGTTGTAACTGTGCTGTTTTATCAGAGTTAAGAGGGGGAAATATTTGGAAACTAGATGATAATCTTTATTGAGAGATAGTGATTATATAGTCATTGAGAATCAAGGATAACAGGAACATGATTGTGTTGATCATATGGTTGGATGGTGAAGAGGGCGGCTTGATCCTGATAATGAGTCAAGCGCTAAAACAAGGTATCCACCATAAGGGGATCATTGTTTGTTCATGTTGTTGGATTTGGCAATTTGGTTGACTTCCTAGTCTGGCTTCAAGTGGCCGGGTAATCAGATTGTGGGTCACAAAACCGCTTGCTTGGAACCTTGCTGGTGGGTTGAGCCTGTAGTTTCAACATTAAAGTGCTTTTTTTGTATTTTTATTTGGATTTTTAAAAATGCAGGAACTCATAAACACTTTGAAAATTTCAAGTCAAACTGCATATTTCCAATGAACAAAATGAATTAACTGGAATCAGATTTGAAGCATTCAAATCCATCAACCATTTTCATTAAGTTTACTATGTTTTTTGAAATTGCGGGATTGTCAAATCCAAGAACCAAATTTCAAATCACTTTTGAATGCCACTAATAAACTCAGATATTAATTGCAAGAACTGGAATCCAAATTTATAGTACAGTAAGCACACTAGGAAACACCAACCCAATTAAAGAAGCTCCACTCTGGATAAAATTAAATGAAAGATCAATCTCAACAACCATGTTGAGACAAAAAAAGTGATTAAACTTTAAAATCATCCAAAACTGGAAAGGATACAATATTATACAAACAAATTATGGATATAGAAAATCTGCTACTATTCAAGGCTAAATCAAGAGAAAACAACTACTCACAACTAAACCAAAAAATCCAAATAAATACACCTAATCTAAAATATATTTTTTATTTTATTTTTATGGACCGTCAATCACATTCTCAATCAGCTCTTGCCCAGCCTGCGGGGCAGCCCATCCACAAGGGCGTCCCAGAGGGTCCAAGAACAGATCCAGAACCCAACTCAAGGGGAGTCATGCCAACACACACACCTCCCAAGGCGTCAGCGCCAGTCAACCACCTCCCACATCCCAAGCCAGAGCACAAAGCCTCAATCCAAGACAGAAGCTTCTCTCAAGGCCTGCAACCAAAGTCCCATACACAAAGGTCATTGGGAATAATGAGGTTACTTCACCTCCACCGTGTACCCAGTTGTCACCTGGCCCCACACTCTTGATCCAAGAGTTGCTACTTCCTGCCCCCGCGTCTTTGACACCTCCTATGAGCCATTGGCCACCACCAAAGAGCCATCTGTGCCTTTATTATATGCCACCATTGATGGCACCAGCGCAACCAATTGTGATCCCACCTTTTACACAAAGGTCCCCATCCCCTGTGTCAAGCCTGCTAGCTGGGATGCCGTGGTACCTGCCAAGGGCCAGCGTTGGTTGACAGATAGTGAGTGTAAAGCTCTCCTCAACTGCTTAAATGGGGGAATGGCGGTTCAGGATATTGCGTCCTGATTTGGTGTCACAGCCAGATACATTGCCGACATCAACACCAAGTATGGCAATACTGGGAAAATTGCAAAATCTGCCAAGGCTAAGCAGCAGCCCAAACTCTTGTAGCCTGTGCATATTGACGCAATAAAACAGTGGGTTACCAAGATTGTCACCTGGACTCACTTGCTGTCCAGTCAATGCTTGTCACAGAGTTTGGGCTTTCTGTTTCCAAAACCCTTGTTTACAAAACAATGGTTGATTTGGGCTTCTGGAAAGTACTGGGAGTTTTGCCGTACAACAGAAACAATGAGAAGACCATTGAGGATTGACACATTTATGCCAAGACATATCTGGCACTAAAGGAGACTGGAATGTCCAGTTCTTCTACATCAACAAATTTTTGTTTTCCTCTTCACTCAGCTCTAGGCATGGGTGGGTCAAGAAGGGGTCCAAAGATGGTGTAGCCCATTGTGCAGCTGTCTGTTCCCAGTTTTATTCAATGGTTGCACTTCTTGGTCCTTGCAGGTTGGACCAATACCAAATGATCAAGGGTTCCCATAATAGCGGGACATTTCTTGATTTTCTCTGAACTGCCAAGGAGTATCTCCAGATCAATTACCGCAGTACAACCAACATTGCTGTGTTGAATAATGTGGGGTACCACAAAGTGGATCTGGTTATTTTTAAGTTCCCGCCCATCAATAAAAATAGCCATTTGGCCAGCCACTACCAGGCTGACTGTCCAATGAGACTCCTCTTCCTCCCTCATATTCTCCATTCCTTAACCCAATTTAGGAGGTCTTTGGGTGGATCAAAAAAGAGGTGAAGTAAGGCCTCCCTCAGGACACTGAGGATCTCTTCAACATCCTTGAGGTCAGTCAATTTGCAATGTCACCCAATGTTGTGGCAGCTTTTTACAAGCACTCAGAACCCTTCCTCCCCAAAGCCCTGGCCTCCAAGCCAATCAGATAAATGGGCGCTCTGGGTTTTATTTGTTTTTATTTTTATTTATTTTGTTTTTGTAGGACTCAACAATTATTTTTCATATATAACAACATGATGTTTGATTGTATTATAGACATATAAGAGTTTGTAGAAAAGGTAAGTAAAATTAATTATACCAGGTATGAGGAATACATTTTTATTATAATGCACTGAATATTATATTGACTGTTGCGCTAACAAATAAATAAATTAAAAAGATAGAAATAGATTATTTTTATTTAAATAATTGTGAATCCTTGTTGGTACTAGGGTTTTTTAAGCCACAAATTTGACCTTTCAGGTCATCATCTGATCCTTATTATTTCAGTGCCACTATAGCCACACAACACAACCACCAATGATTTTTATGTATTGCTTACTAATTAGTACTTAGGACAGGGGTCAAGCATATTGAATATATTTATCAAATCATATTACAAGGGAAAGGTAATTCACGTTCTAAACAATCCATTGGTTAGAATATAAGTGGAGCGGGCCGCATGATGCAGATAAATTCAATTCTTGTTGTTTGTATATGTAATAAATGAACCTGTACTTGACAATCTAGTAAATAAAAACATTTTTAACTTATTTTTATTTATTTGACGTGGTTGCAATATAAATAATGTCTTGTAATATATTCAGATAGATTAATATTATAATTTACCTGCTAAAATTTAAAATAAAGTAAAAATATTAAAAGTAAAATTATAATTATAATTCTTAAAATTTATCTATTAAAGTTTAAATATTAAAATTTAAAAACTTTTATTTAATTGTAATATAATCAATATTGAAATATTATATATTAAAAATTTTAATATTCAAATATGTATTATTAAAATTTTAATATTTAAAATTTTAAGATTACATATTTCAATATTAAAATTTTAGTATTAAAATATAAAAAAATTTAAAAAAAATAAAAAATTTAAGTTATAAGGGAAAAATATTTATTTAGGAAATGCTAATTGCAAAGGGGAATGTGGTTATTCAGGGGAATTATACCCCAAAATCAAATTTTTGGCTAGAGCGTCCAATTGGACCCATACTCTTCTGTACATGATGGACAACCCTGGATGCAATTGCTAGAGGGGTGGCGCCCTGTACCCCAGTTGTTGACCATTTGATAAAAGGAAGCCAGGTGAGTGAATATGATTAATAGGCTTTTTTCAGGGGGCATGTAGTACCCATACAATGTTTCCAATGCAAAAGAGTCATACAGGACGTGCTTGACTGTCCTATACCCCTGCGGTGTTTTCTGGCATTTGAGTGCTAAGTGGCATATGTCTATTTGAATAGGTACATCCTCCAACTTTTTGACATTGGTTTTTAATATGCAGGGGAGGAGGATTCCCAGGTATACTGCAACATGAACTCTTTGCAAGGTGTATTTTTCCAAGAACATGCACAGTTTTTTGAATATTTGAACTAATCTATTGATTTAGGAAGTTTGATTGAATTTGAAGAGGGTTCCAGGGGCGCCTAACTTGTCTCAGCCCCCCATGCATCCACAGATAAAATAAATAAAGGTTTAAATGTGTTCACGAGGACTGCATCCCCAACTTTATTTGACAATGCCTTGAATACTTCATTAAAAATTTCAGTTTTTAGATATTCAGTTCCTATTTAAAAGTCAGTTTTTATTAAGTTTTTTCATATTTGTTGATGTTTGCAAATGGGAATTGTTGAATGCTTTCATAGATATATTCATCAAAGTTTAGCTTGACATCCCCATGAATTTCATTTATTTCTTTGAAGTTGATATTTGATCCTATTTTGTATGCTTCCCTTAACCACAGCAAGCACCTTGCAAGTGGTAACTATTCCCTATCTTTAGCTTCAATATTTGAAAAATTATTCATATTCTGTTGAATTATTTTATTTATTTGGTTTTTATTTATTTGTTTTATAGGGGCTACCAGTGACTGGTAACCCCTGTAGAACCAACTTGGCGTAAAAGCTGCCACTTCTGCGACCTTGTCCCCATTCCTGGTGATGACTAAAATAAATATAAATAAAACATAAAAAGACTTACTAATTGTTTCCCCTGTGGCCCCCTCAGCCACAGGCGCCACCTCAGCAAACATCATGAGTGTTGGCTGCTCTTCATTAATTTTCCTAGGCTTAATTTTTCTTATCTTTCTTGCAACTTGTGTTTCTTCTTGGTTTTTATTTGATATAATTTCTGTATTTCTTGAAGCTCTCCTGCTTCTTGACTGAGTTTTGTTTTTGTCTGTTTCCCCTTTGGTTGGTTTCCTCTTCATTTTTGTTTATTTCATTTGGGATTTTATTTCCTTCAATTAGTTTGATTTTTTGAGTATTCTTTCTATTATTTTTCACAAATTCCCATGAGTTGTAACTTTCACTTTTGAAATCTAACCGCTTGAGTATTTCCTTTTGAAGATTTAAAATTATTTCTTGTGTTCTTCATTAACTATTATTACCAGGCTATTTTTTGAAATTTCATTTTGCTGAACTAAGGCTCTTCCCTCATTCCACAGTTAATTTCTCACAATTTCCTCAATGTTGTATTCAAGCATGACAACCTTTGGAGGGCTGATTCCAATTCATTAATAAGTGTGTAAATATTTGACATTATGTTTGAATCCCATCAAAAAACTGTTTTTAGTACTACCTTCAACACACACATTTTTCATCATCATTGATAAATTAAAGACAATAAAAGTAAATATTGCATTAAAATATTGCAATTAGACGTCAACTCTTGATATTCTGATATTATGTACATAATTCAATGCATTTTGTTTACTAAAATCCATTGTAAACTTTGCCTTTTCCATTATAATTTAATGAAATGGACTGTGCTTATATTAGAGAGACATTAACACTTAGTATGAATATTGATACAAAGTGCATTTTACAGCCTATATATTTACCTATTGGTAATAATTCTATAAACTTGTAAGTTGGATTTTATGAGGTAATAATAATGTAATGTGTTAATAAATTACTGTTCATTGTCATTAATTGGCTGATTTTCTTTGCTGTGGCAATTGTGCATTTTCTGATATTTACACACTAGTATCCAATTGGTTGGTTTCACATCAAATTGCACAGGCAATAGGAAATCAAGCCGCCACCCCAAGACAGAATGTGGTCTGGGTGGCGGCTTGATTTCCTATTGCCTGTGCAATTTGATGTGAAACCAACCAATTGGATACTAGTGTGTAAATATCAGAAAATGCACAATTGCCACAGCAAAGAAAATCAGCCAATTAATGACAATGAACAGTAATTTATTAACACATTACATTATTATTACCTCATAAAATCCAACTTACAAGTTTATAGAATTATTACCAATAGGTAAATATATAGGCTGTAAAATGCACTTTGTATCAATATTCATACTAAGTGTTAATGTCTCTCTAATATAAACACAGTCCATTTCATTAAATTATAATGGAAAAGGCCAAGTTTACAATGTATTTTAGTAAACAAAATGCATTGAATTATGCACATAATATCAGAATATCAAGAGTTGACGTTTAATTGCAATATTTTAATGCAATATTTACTTTTATTGTCTTTGATTTTTAATACTGATAAAAAAATATGTATGCTAATAATTTTAAGCTATTCATAAAATGTACAACATTATAAATTATGGGAAATTGTGATAATGTAAAAATAAAATATTATTATGAATTGAAAGAGAGATATCAAATTTTATAATTTGTCACAAAGAAAAGATTTATTTACTAATCAAATGACAGGAAAGGGAGGGAATAGGCGGAATGAACATCACCTTCATCTGCGCCTGTGAAAGGGACAGCATCAGAGATAGTGGGGTGGATTGGTAGTAGCTTGGGAGTCAGGGTTGGAAGCAGGTGGCTTGATGGGGGGTCAGGGAGGCAGGGCTTGTTGACTGGGAAGGGGCAGCAAGAGCGGTTTGCTTCAATTGCTCGAATTCTTCTTCTGTCATGTATGCAGTATTGACAAAACAGATGGATGGGCAAGGGGGGAAGGCAAGAGTCCTTTCTGGACTTATCACTATCACTTGCATAGAAGATGATGAGATCAAATAAGTCCTGGACGGACACGGATGGGAAAAGCTCATATTTTTACCAATTTGGGTGCATAGTTTGTTGTAGGTGGCAGGCTTTAAGCGCCTGAGGGCAGAACCAAAATTGTTGAGACACACATCTGCAAGATGCATGTTGGCATGGTTGATGGGGTAGGACCAACAGATATGCCCCGCAGCCCTGATTTCTTGGGTTGCCCATTCCCGCTGCTCCATCTCAGCACTCAGTACAACTGTGTGCACAGCGTTTTGTGTGGCCCACTCCTCCAGCATGGCCTTGAGCTCCATCTGATAGGCATACCCATCTGCAGTGTTCAATATTGCTGAGTAATAATTGACGCTCAATGGGGAAACTGCCAATAAAACCCTGACAAAACAATACAAGATTGGGCCGTGCTTGTACATATCAGACTGGATACGCTTCTCTCCAAAGTCTTGGATACTGGCCAAGATCTTAGCGTATGATAGGAAGATGATGTCATTACGGGCCCTCATTGCCCTCCCTTTAAATTAAATCTATGATGATTGAATTGTACGGGTTGGTATCCACCAAACTGGGGCCACCAAGAACCTGATTGGATAGGATTCTGCTGGCAACCACAACTCTGTGCATACACAAATTCACCGTTCTTTTGTTGGTGAAGATGCCTTTGAGCCCCAGCTGGAGACATACCTGGACCAGGGGCATCCGCAGGTCACGTTATAATGGCCATCATAAGGGGATGGGCTGTGTCACCTTTGGTCAAAGTACAGGCACCAGTTGGGGTCTTCTTGGTAGGGGGCCACAGTTGGCGTGGTCTTGCAGGATTGCAGCCACAGTGGACTTTGCAAAACCCATTGTGGCTGCAATTTCCCTGAGGGACATAAACATCCCTTGCTTTTCAACCATTTCAAGAACAATCTCTGGAGTGATTAATTTTCTTCATGGCCTTGTAGGCTGATTGGCTGGAGGCAGGGTGTGTCTGCCTTGAGAACCAGACAGTGCCATCTGATTGGCTGTTTCTGGATTCTGGCTTCCATTGGTGGCAAAATGGCTCACTTGGTCAATTACAGATGCTAGTGTTGCTATATGATTTGGGTTGGCAGCTGCCTGTGTATGATGGGCAAACAGGCCATGCTTGAGGATGCAGGTGAAAGAACACACTCCTGGGTGGTGCTTGCAGAGGGGCCTGTGGGTTAGGAGTGGCCATAGAGGGAAGCTTCACTATTAGAAGACCCAGCGTAGCCCTGCATGATTTTTTCAAGACCAGGGAACAGCTTGTTGACTTGGTTGGTGTTGGAAGAAGACATAATAAAATTTTATTGTAATTTTAAACTCAAGGAGAGGAATGTATATTATAGTCTATTTTATTGTTATATATGTTAATTTTGTGAATATTATGATCTAAATTTTAGCCATCCTAAAATGGAATAGAGTGATTTTTGGGAATGCTTGTGATTCCTAAAAGAATCAGCACAAATCCACTCTAGATCCTTTAGCATCCTTTTTGAGACACCCATAAATTATATTTATTTCAAATTCCTCGCAATTATGATTTGAAATTTGGTTCTTGGATTTGACAATCCTGCAATTTCAGATTTGTTAATTTTTACATGATGCCTATGATTTGTTTGACATACAGGAAATATAAAATTGTACATAAGAATCCCACATTTCTGATTCATGTATCCTGCATTTGTTTGCTGAGTTTTGTCTTTTGTTAGTTGAGTTATCTCCTCAAGAGACTCAAAATTTGCCAATTTAAATAAATCAAAAAAGTCAAATTAAATTGTTGATTTTATTAAAAATTTTATTTTTTCACTCAGCTGAGTTGCCCGCAAAAGTGATTCAAAATTTGGACCAAGGATTTGACAATCCTGCATTTTTACGTTTAGGTTCTGAATTTACAGTATTTTATTTACCATATAAAAAAGTTATAAATTATGTTTCAAAAAACGCTTGATAAAAATAAATATATTAAATAAATGATCTAAAGATAAAGACTTATTTTACAAATAGGTCAATATAATAGCAACCCAAAATTACATATACTTTAGTACTAAAACACCTATTTAAGCTAGATAACCCAGGCTCTAGCATAAAAATCTTTTATAAAAACTATGAATTCTTTCTACCATTTTAATTTAAAGTATCTTACTAATTAATATTATTGGTTTTTTAGATTGAAATTAAATATAATAAAATATCATGAGAGCCAAAAATGTTTATTATAAACTAACTTTGAGGTTTGTTGCAAGAGAGTACAGTGGCAATCTTGCTTATCTGCTCCCCAAGTTCAGATAGCTTGTACTTATTCTTGACAGCTGAATTGATCTGCTCTTTATAAATGCTAGCCTTGCACTGTTCTATACTCTTTGGAGGCCTTACTTCTATATAATGAAGGGAGGAGACAGTCTTCCCCTGTTCAGCCTTAAGATGCTCAAAAAAGGTGTTGTATCTGGGATTCACCCCAAAAGGGGACTTAAGATGTTTATGCCAGTTTTCCAGGCACAATCTTGTTTTCATTTCATCCTTGATAACAGCCTGATAGCAATCCTGCTTGCCTTTGCTGTTGGCTTGCCCCTGCAGCTGACAACCTTGCGCCCCACCCATTGTGGCTCATAGTAGTCAAAGAAAGGTTGGAACTCAGCTTCATGGCTCAAGGCATAAGGGCCATTAAAAAAAGCTTGAAGCCTTGGCCAACGTGCTCAGGCTTAATAAATGCAAGAGCAACAAACTTTTGGATCAGAAACTTGCATTTACCAGTTGTAGCTTGTTGTGTGAGAGAGCTGAGGAGGGTCTTGCCCTTAAGGAGTCTATTAATAGCTTGTTGGTAATGAAAGAACCACCCTTGGATCTTGCCATTATAGTTTTTTACAAAGACATTGTATTGGGCTGTCTCATAATCCATGATAATTGTTTTGGGGTCAAGGACTCTATTGTGTTCCTTTTCTTCAGCAGCTAGGATGACTTCATCTTTATCAGTATCATCAGGATTTGCCCTTGTTAACATATCAGGATTATTTCCAGCCTCAGTGGGAATAGCTTTAAGGCACTCCTGTAGAATCTTGAATGGTCTTAGGTAAATCTCCTCTGAGGCTCCAGGAAGAAGAAAATAAGCAAAGGGGAGGATTTTATCATCAAGCTGAGCATGCACTACCCACAGCTGATAAGTAGCTTAGGACATGTTGCAAATGTTCCATCACAGAGCCAAGTCTCAGTGGCACACAGCTGCTCTAGATTCTTATAGGTGGCATAACATATGATCCTTTCTCTTGCACCAAGTCCATCATTGGGAAGAAGGAACTGTTCATTGTCTGGGGTCATATGCAACTCAGGAGTAAGGACCAGGTCTTTTAGTTGGTTTGCACTTTTTCCAATTGGGTTTAGCTTTTGTCGTATATCACAGATATAATTAATAAGTTGTTCACGGTTAGGGAAAAATTTAAGATTCTCTTTGCTCAAGTGTTTGGTAGCCTTTACTGCCAGGTGAGATGCTTTGATGTCTTTTGATACTGGGACTGTTTGGAATAGGTATCATTTGAGAAGCTTCTCAATCAAAGTGGTGGGAGGCATGCAGGTATGTTCCCCCTTTTCCAAGGTAACTTTGTCCCAAACTTGGGTGTTTAGGCGTGCTAGGCAGCTTCTGTCTTCACATGTGTAATTTTTATTTTTCTTTCTTGCTTTTGATTATTTCATTTAAACACATAGTCATCACTAACCATGCTTGGGCCACCTTTGACTGACATTAATGGAAAGAATTTTATGAATCTCTTTTGGTTCTTGAAGGAGCCCTTAACATTGCAAATATTGTGAGCTTTTAGTGCATCCCATGGGCCAGGAGGGGCGTGTTGAAAACCAGGAAAGTAGTCATGTTGCTCATCATTTTCATGTTCACCAGGGGAGGGATCAGGAGAGGTTTCAGGAGAGGACTTAAAGCTTGCCTTTTTTCTTTTTGTTGATGGGATATTTATCTTCCTCAGACTCATATCAGCTATGGGAGGTGAAACCATCATCAGAGTCCTTCTCAGAAGCTGAAGGTGTGGGGGTTTTTCTTTTTTGTGACATCTTTTTTAAGCTGTTTCTTAAGCACTTTTTTGTAGAAGAAGAAGCTCTAATCATAACAGTGTCCTTGGTAGTTTTTTTATTGGGCTTTTTCTTATTAGGATGGGGTTTCTTTGATTTATCCTATAAAGAAAAAGAGGCTAGAGAAATAAATGTGAGTAAAGTATAGAAAAATGAAAGTTAAAGCTGAAAATATATCAAGTCTGGAGAATTAGTATATCAAATATGCAAAAAAAACCTTTGATGTTAGTAAGATATGATTATTGAGGCTTTTTATTAATAAAAAGTTGGACAAAACTACATTTAAATGTTTAGTGTTGACATTTTAAGTGTTGAGATGTATTAAAATTTTGATTCTAGACAGTTGGCCTAAAATATTGTCTTAATTTTGACAGTCCACTTGTAGACAATCAGCATTATTAGGGTAAATCACTATTTAAAAAACATATAAATCTTAATTAAATTAGATTGAGTTAAAATCTAGACTGAAAATTGGCTATTTGGTGTTTGGGCTATAGTAAAGTTATATTAATATAACTTTAAAAACTAAGTACTAAATAAGGTGATAAGTAGTCTTATTAGTATTATGTGAAGTTTTGGGGCTCTAAACTTACCATTCTGTAAGTTGAAATTGTTAAGCCGTGTATTTTGCTTATTAGATTGGTGAAGGTGACAACTTTGATGGAGTCAGTCTTCTTTTATAGTGGAGCTGCTATTAAATCTTGCTTAAATTGTGTCATTGTGGCTGCTTAACTTATTCCCCTTGTCTCACTTTTGCTTTTGTGTTGGGTTTCCTTTCTGTTGACTTAAAATGACACTATATAAATCCTAGTTTTAACCTATACAATCTATCTTGATCCAATGTTTAAGGGTTAACCGGAACACATCCAGTGGTTTCAAAGCTATAGTAAACCACTAATATAATATACAACAAAGCTTGGAAATTTTACCCACCATATCTAAAAGAACTATAAAATAAAGGGCCAAACATAAATATAAATAACTTATTATAAGTGAAGATATTCTGGATTACATGGATTTTTATTAAGAAATATAATAAAATGTTAATTTATGTCAACATTGTGTAGATTCATTGTTGAAGTTGGGCTTAAATTAAAATTATTATAATTTGGTATTTTTACAAGTGATTTTCCTCTTATTTTGTAAAAAAATAAGCCTATTCTTAGTTAGTGTTGACACTGGTTTTTTATCATTGATTATCAATTCTGACTATGGAATGCAATATAAAAAATTAGTTTATTTAGAACACGGCTTGTAGGCTTTGGCCTAAGTGCCAAATTAGAGTCAACTGTCTGCATGTCAACACTTTGTTGACATGCAGACAGTTTGAATGCTGACTGTTCCCTTGGCGGACAGGACTGTTATGGTAGAAAACCAAATGGAAGAAATTGTGTGCCCCCATAAGACCAGAAACCAGCAAAGAGCCGCCATCAAACCCTTGAGAGAAATAGACAATTTAGATGATGTCATTGAAAAAAATGGGTCAAAGCTGGGATTGCTCAAATTTCCCTGGAAAATCAGGACTTGCCATATTTTTATCCAAATAATTATGAAAAGAAAATAACATATTATACATTATTTGGGGATGGCAGCGCTCAACCCACTGGTTGCCAGAATTTTTTAAATTATGATATCATTGACTCAAATTCCAATGAAGGCCCTCCAACTGCTAAAAATATTCTTGCCAACCAATCAGATGTCATGGAATCCCCTCCTCCCCCATCCTTAACTCCCTTAAGACTTTCCTGATTCCCCTCTAGAAACTTGTTTCTAGATAGCTTAATTTCACTCAAATAAAAGAAAGTTTACCCAAAAATGATGGCTCATCTGGGGCTGTTTTCCCCCGTC
Organism: Entomophthora muscae; assembly: GCA_014839935.2. NCBI lineage: Eukaryota > Fungi > Entomophthoromycota > Entomophthoromycetes > Entomophthorales > Entomophthoraceae > Entomophthora > Entomophthora muscae. The sequence continues at coordinate 126,975 of QTSX02003699.1, forward strand.
TTCAAAATATTAGCTTTTTTTATTGTCAAGGTTGCCATTGATTCCATGGCCACAACCTGGCTTGCTCTTTACATGCCAATGCCTTCAGATTCTTTAATTTACCCCTGCAAATCATTTGCCTTCTGACAATTTCTACCTCCATCTTCTGCTACACTACTGCTGGATCCAATATGTTGAAGCTGTCCTTCCAATTTGGTCTCCTGTTTGTCAAGCAACTCATAATTTGTTTATTATATCCACATTATATTTCCTTGAATCATGCTTCATACCGTTTCACTCTAACAAGGGCCGTCACTATGGACTTGGAACATGTCTAAGGTCTCCGCCTCATGCACGCTGTAGTTGCCAGGATTCTTGGCAAGGAGAGATTGAGAGTGTGGTTCAAGCAGGGTTGCAGAACCTCTTGTATCTACAACCCCCAGAATTTTCCCAAATTCTTAATCTGGGCCAACTGAAACTCCCCCTTGCGGGGCACTTGGCCCCATTTTCCTGGAGACAATATTGGTGGCGGCCTACTTGGTTGTGAGCTCTAGCAGGATCAGGACAAGGTTAGGAGGGGCATTGTTGGATCTTTGGAATCCCATTGAGGCCTGATTGTTAGCCTCCACAATGACCTTATAGCAGTCATTGACAGAGGTGCAGCGCCCTACAGGAACCCATTTACAGATGTGGGGCTTCAGCCTATTAATAATGAGGGTGAGTAGCATTGCATTTCCATCAGTGATGGCTTTGGGAGCGGTGGCAAGTGCTTGCTGTCAGGCTGCAAGCTACTCAGGGACACAACCTATCTGTTTGATAGCAAGTGGAGGGGTTCCCACTAAAATGGGCGAGAAGGTCTTGTTGTAGCAGAATCTGGTAGCATCCCTATGGTGGCCCAAGTAACTTTGAGTTTTTGGCTGGCCCAGTTGATGAACCATACCGCAGGGGGCCCCTTGAGGCACTCAGATGCGGTGGCAGTCTACATGAGTTCAGGTACTTGGCAAATATGGATGCAGTTTCAGTGGAGTAGAGCCAACTGACAATGTTGGCCCCTTTCACACCACCTGTAAAGATTTCTAGTTGGAGATTCAGCATATGTTGTGAGAGGTCCAACTGTGGCGGTGTGACACTGGTGTCATGTTGCCCTAGGCAAAGACAATTGTAAACGCTTTTGAGTATCAACTGGTCTTGATATATAACATATCACTCAGGGATGTCACCATCAGAGATAGGGAGGAAGCTTTCCTGGTGTGGAGTAACCATACAGCCCATACTTTGTCTTTTCTTGGGGGAATTTTCTCTCAGGTAGTTTGTGAACCTACTGCTGCTACCACTGTTGCAACTGAACCAATGATAGTTCAATATTTGATTGGGGAAGACAACAGTCCAATATAAAGGACAATAATAAGAATAATAAGATAAGATTTATTGGTTGTTATTGTGACTAATATACTATATGGGGAAAGCCACAAGGCCACCAGGGGTGGCACAGTGGTGGGTTCCATGTAAGGCTTGGGACCGTGGAATAACTTGCGCGGGATCAGTGTGTCAAATCGGCAGCGCTCCTAATAAGGAGATAGTGCCCGTAATTTGGCATTGTCATCAGATTGATCCATGTCATTAGATATGTCATGGGGCAACTCATCAAGCGCCCCCTGTGTATTGTGAGATACTTTAGCAGTCAAGGATGGAATCTTGGTTGCAACACCATTTTTTTAGCCCACTGCTTTAAACCCATACCAGTCAGTTACTCACTTCAAAATTGATCATACTAAACATAAAAAATAGGAATGTAAACTAAAAAATGATAATTTAAAACTAGAATACAAATAACTTAAAACAGAAAGCTGCTGTAAATAGATTACCCACCTTGTTTCTGACACTTTTATTTCTAGGAACCTATAAAAAACTATGACATCATTATTGGCATTTTAAAAAAACTATTTTTTATAAAAATCCTACAATGTGTTGTAATATCACAAATAGGTTCCTAGAAATAACAAAGTAAGAAATAAGGTGGGTAAGTAAATAGTAAAGAAGGCCTTGCACATCGTTGCCCTTTTAGGTGCCTGCTGAATACTCCCTGCTTTCTTCCCATCTAAATATAAGTATCTTTGATAAAAAAATTAAAAGTTTACCGACAACATTAAATAGCCCTTTTATCGACTAATCCAATATAATACGATTCAACCCTAGCATAATTGCTAGCCCAACAAAAGCCTGCTTTCCAGCAAGAGCAACAGATTTATCATGGGCTGCGTAAAGGATAAAGCTGAGCTTAGCGCAGCTTTACCCTAATAACAGCCTGTCTGATGTATCTTTTACTTTTGCTAACCCACCCTTGATAAAATTTAATACCTTTAGCTAAATATTAGGTTATTGACACCATTCAATAAACCTTTTAAATAAGGTTAATATTAAGAAGATTTAGTTTTCTGGTTCACTTAATAGAAGCGTGGGCCAAGCATAGGAGTTGGGGCCAATAATGCAGAGGTATAAATGGAAACAAAACTTGAACAAAATAAATGGAGTTTGCTTGTTTTTCCAGTCCCCTGGTCAATATTTGGGCGACAATGCATCATGCTAAGCAGTCCCATGGCCAAAACAGTTGCTTTATTTTATCTAATATATATTCTAAAGTAATTTATATTTTATTTGTCCATAAATGCATGCCAAACCTAGGAACGGGGTACTTATGATCAACAATGTTAAATTAGGAAATCAGGGTTAGCTTTGTATTTATAATTGATTGTTGTCCTGAGACATCTTGGTTAAAAAAGCTGATATTAACATAGCAAATGGCTGAGATGTTGGATAGCTTGGTTTAGTAACCTTTATGCACCATGCAAAGTTACCATGAAAAATAGAAACACCCAATCATGACTGGTTTGGATGCATGCTTAAGCGTAACTTTGCATGCATAATACAAGTATATCTTAGCAGCCAAGACTGAAGAACAATAAATCGAGGCAAACACGGGAACTTGCAGCAAGGCAGTATAAAGATGGGGCTGCGAAACAAGATTGAAGCACAAACATGCAAAAGTCCATTCAACTCCTTCTATGCGCTCTTCTGGCTCAAGGCTCTGCCACCTATTGGTCGTCCCCAAACCAAATTCAGCGCCGTGCCAGCAACAACAAAAAAGCTCCAGTCTACAGTTACGCTACACAAGAACCAAGCGGTGCGAAACCCACTGGATCGCTGACCTACAGTACCGATGCACAAGAACCAAGCGGTGCGAAACCCACTGGATTGCCGGCCTACAGTTACGCTACACAAGAACCAAGCGGTGCGAAACCCACTGGATCGCTGACCTACAGTACCGATGCACAAGAACCAAGCGGTGCGAAACCCACTGGATTGCCGGCCTACAGTTACGCTACACAAGAACCAAGCAGTGCGAAACCTCGTGCATCTACAGCTTTCAGCTTAAAGACATCCTCTTCAGAAGATGACAAGACCAATCCTCCTTCTGCAAGCCTTGGGAAACAAGATTGCACTTGTAGAACTTTGGATAATGACTCAGATGATGACTCAGATGATGACTCAGATGTCGACTCAGATGATGATTCAGATGTCAACTCAGATGATGATTCAGATGTCAACCCAGTTGTCGACTCAAATGTCAACTCAGTTGTCGACTCAGATGTCGACTCAGATGATGATTCAGATGTCGACTCAGATGATGATTCAGATGTCGACTCAAATGTCAACTCAGTTGTCGACTCAAATGTCGACTCAGTTGTCGACTCAGATGATGACTCAGATGATGACTCAGATGTTGACTCAGATAATGACTCATTTGTCGATTCATATGGAGAGTCTAGCAAACAAATTAAGCCCAGTGCTGGATCTCTGACAGCTGCCAAATGCAGCGCACCTGCGTCTAAACCAACCCATATAAATACTTATCCAGAAAATAATAATCCCAATATGGCAGACCAAAGCAAAAGCAAAGCTGAACCATCTGAAGAATATTCTGAGGAATCTTCTGACGATGAAGATGGAAAGAAAGAACAAAGTCATAACAACCCAAAGGCAGGAAAAAGACAAAGAAAAGTAGCATCTTTTGGTGAATCTTCTAATTATGAAGAAGATGATGATATAGCTGATGATGAATCTGATGATGAAGATGGAAAGGAAAAACAAAGTCGTAAAACGCCTGCTGCATCCTCTGACTCTGTTAATGGATCCCCTGATGATGAATCTGATGAGGAATCTTCTGATGATGAAAAGATAGAACAAGGTCGTGCCATGCCTTCTGCAGGAAAAACAACTCAGAGGGGCCAGGGAGAGTAATGGCAAGAATAGTGGATACAATGCCAAATCATTTTCTCCTTCCAAAGGAGCCAGAAACCTCAATTATGGACCACCTTGAGCTTAAATAAGCTATTAAATCTTTACTTTTTAAAATACAATTTTATTTTATCATTGATAATAATTAGCTTTTACTTATATTACAACAGTTCCTTTTAGCATTTTCAGGGATAAGCCACACAAAATGGAAGTAGACTTTTTATTTCATAATACAGAAGGTGTGTTAGTTTTTTTAAAAGATTATAGAACTCCTTTCAGAAGATCTATGTGATAAAAAATGTTAGAGGAAAAAGTTATTTTTATTATCTAATTTTCTCTGATTACATTGTCTTCAATGGCTTTGTTGCAACCAAAATCCCCCTCCTGCCTGCCAATGTATCTTATAATACACAGAGGGTGCTCAATGAGTCGCCCCATGATGTATCTAACGGTATAGATCAATCTGAAGGCAAGGTCAAATTGTGGGCACTATCTCCTAATTAGGAGCGCTGCCAATTTGACACACTGATCCCCGCGCAAGTTATTCCATGGTCCCAAGCCTTACATGGAACCCACCACTGTCCACCCCTGGTGGCCTTGTGGCTTTCCCTGTATAGTATATAAGTCACAATAACGACCAATAAACCTTATCTTTTTCTTATTCTTGTCATTTCTATTGGACTTTTGTCTTCCCTAATCAAATACTGAGCTCTCATTGGTTCAGTTGACACAACTTTATTATTATATATATAATACACCTAATTGAAGACTTATTAATAGGCTATTTATAAAAAAATATGTAAAGAACAAATTTATTATACTTTTTGATCATATAAAGGGTTTAAATAACTAAATTTTTAATAAATAAATGAAACAAAGTTATAGCACGTATAATTAGTAGAAGTTTTTATTTCCACTTAGAAGATAGGATACGCCCTCATATTGAACTTGAGCTTATGCTAAAGTGCTAAAAGACAGTATACATCCAAGCAATATCACGAATCATTCCTTTTTGATCTGTAATTAAAATGAAAAACCAGCCATTGTCTTAAATATATAACTCTATAAATGATTGATCCAAGAGTTGGGGGGATTATTAGGTTTAGAAACTTACTAGGAAGCACCAAACCACTTAAAAATAAGTGTGGTGTAAAGACAAAATTAGTCAGTACCATTAAAGCAAGTCTACCTTTATGATAGAGGCTAAACTTCTAAAATATATATGCCATTGAATACCCTAGGCATTAGAGAAAATTAGTGTCTCTAAAAACAAGATCAGCCAACAAATGATATTTATTTAAAAGATAAGAGTGAGATAAGATTCTAATCATATTGATTTTGTAAAAGCTTTATATTCTGTCAGAACTTTTGGTTCTGCTATCAGACCTGGCAGTCTGAGTATATATCACTTTATTGAGTAAATGGTTAATCTTTGTCATTAAGTGTGTAGGATGCTTGTATGGCAACAAGTATTAACTTCAACGTCTGTAGGTTCCTTGGCAGGGAAATAGCAGGTGATGTCCAAGGAAGGCAACTTACAAGCAGCTCTTCTAATCTGGCGGCTTGCTAAGGTCTTTTAGAACTGACTTTGGTCTTTGAACTTGGATTTTGTCTTCTACAGTGAAAAATTTCTACAGTAGGATCTTCTTAAATTTGTCTGCCTTCCATTAGTCCAATGGAAGGGTTTTTATAAAGCTTGTGCTCTCTTGCCAGGAAAATCATCTGGTGCTTCTAACTCTTGCTTGATCAGTCTTTCCTTCCCCAGACTGCCGGCATCAATCCCCAGAGTCAGGCATCCATGCAATGGCATGTGATTTGATATCATAGTACCCTGCACTGGGTACTATTTACTTCATGGCCACAGATATTCTGTTAGCATGTCGGTGGTGGCGGCGCTAATTAATGGCTCTATTTTTTGCTCATTTTAACCAGGTCACCTACAACCTTTTCTGCAGGAATTTGCAGTGGCACCAGCGGGCAAGCTCCTTAGGTCAAAGTTCCTAAGGTCAAAAGTGCAGAAATCAAAAATGGGACCCCCAAAAAGTGCAAAATCAAAACACTATGTAGGATGCAAAAAAGAAAATATCAAATATCAAAGTGCAAAAATTGATTTCCAGAGGTTAACTTTGAAGCAGAATAAAATACAGTTTATAATATAAAACTATATATTTTAAAATCTATTCTAGACTAAAGAGACCCCAAGAAATATATTTCTGCAATAAAAATTATATGCTAGATAGTAAAAATATTCTTAAATTAGCTGTTTTTAAAAGAAAGTTTATTTTAGTTTTAAAAGCAAAATTAGACTAGAATTCATATGTAACTATATTCAATTAAATATAACATATAAAATATAAAACTACAAAAAAACTGCTTTATAAATTATAAGTTTAATAAAAATTTAATTTTTTTAGCTTATGTAAAGCTATAATAATACTTCAGTATAAGCATTATAAAGGATTTTTCCTACAAGATACAAGCATATGATTTTAGGTATTTTGGTTTATTAGTAATCTTATTTCAATGATAAAAATTATAGAAGTCTATCATTAAAATAATATACAGTACATTACTTTCTATTAAAGCTATACTATACAATTTTATACTTAATAAAAGATATAGTCTAATATCTTATTTATAATAAGTCAAAATATTCAAAAATATCAAGAATCTACCACTTAAATATCATAAAATGAAGACTTGAATATTTTTGTGTTAAAAAGACAGTACTTTCACCAAAAGATGATATAGATAGTTCAAAGTTATATATCAAAGAGAACCATTTTAGACATCTTATTTTACTCTAATACATATAGTAAAAGATATAGTAGAAGATAATTGAGGGTAATAATGGAGAGAGGATAATAGAAGATAGTTAAGGGTAATAATGGAAAGAGGATAGTAGAAGATAATTGAGGTTAAGAAAAGGAGAGGAGAGGAGAAGAAGAGAAGAAAAAAAGAAAGTTTTTTCTACTTGGTATCAGATTTTATATAATCCACCCTCTTGACGACGCAGAAATTTTTTAAAAGTTTTGTTGGCCCCTTGGCTGCACCAGGGGCCAAAAAACTTTTAAAATTTTTTGAGGAGGAATGAGAGGTGGGAAAGAAGAAAATTCAAAAGAGAACCCTTCAAAAAACCCAATAGCTTATTGCACTTTGATTTAGGCACTTCAATTTTGTCCCCTGAAATAACATAGGGAAACATAGTACAATATTATATTAATTTAATATTTTTTGAAATTGCCTCTAAACACACCACTTTATTAATATTGCTATAAAACAAAACCTATCAAAAACTACATTTCTTTTTATTATATTTAAATAGCAGGTCTTAAAGAATCTACCTGAGGAATTTCAAAAGTTTTTATTAATTATTTAAAATTTTATAAGCTTATAAAAAGTGTGACTAAATCTAAAAAGTTAATTTTTGATTTCCTTACTTTTGATTTGATGAACTTAATAAAACACAATGAATAAAATATTAATTTTTTGCAAAAATTTAATATTAGTGGCCCTAGTTTTTTGGTACCTTTTTGGATTTTGATTTGACTACTTTTCAATTTCTGCACCCATTAAGAAACTATATGAAAATTTTTAAATAAACTTTTATGAGACAAAATTCTATTTTTTAAAAAGAAAGAGCTTATAATAGTATTTTATATTAAGATTTGAAAAAAATAAATTAAAAGATTTGCCTAAAGTTAAAAAAGCTTTTTTTAGCTCTTGATTTCTTTTTTTACATATAGAAAAAAATTTAAAATTTAAATTTTTTTTAATTTTGATGTGTCAAATATTAAATTGAAGATTTTTTTGCACTTCAATTTTTGTACTTTTGATTTTGTCCCCTCTATTCAAAGGGGTAAATAAATTCTATTTTAAAAGCCAAATTAGATTAAGGTGTGTTTTAAATTGCATCAATTTGGGCACTTTGAACTTGGTTTTTTGATTTTAGCTACTAGTAAAAACATTTTAAAAAAAGTCAAATTTAAGAAAAATATTAAAATTTTGGGAAAATTTTTATTGAAAAAAAGTGCAGAGATCAAAAAATTCATCAATTTGGAGATTTTGATCTCCACACTTCAACTTTAGGCACTTGCCCACACTAGCGGGTTGTGAGTGTGATTTGATCATAATCCTTGCTATTCTCAGGATATCTCATCATCTTCTTTGTGCCTCATTATTGATCCTATTTTGCTGCTAACCCGGTGGTTTGCTAGAGTATTCCGGAATGACTCTAGCCAATCAGGACTCAATCACAATTGTAGGCCTAGGATGCTTCTAATTGGCCTTACACCAATTGGCTGAAACCTACTTCTTGAAAGCTTCTCAGATCAATTAAGCTTTATCAGTAAAATATCAGAATCTTCTATAATTGATGGTTTGACAGGCCTCTAAGATTTTCCAAGGTAGAGCAAAGTCAATATAAATTCCTGACATATTCTTGCTTGTGAATAATTTCCCAAAAAAAATACATTAAAAATTAAGTAGAGGGTGGCTCCAGAACTCAATAAAGGTATTAAGTCTTTTCTAAATCTTCCTTCTATAAGGTATTATATATTCTACAAAATGCATACTTGAAAAAGCATCTGGGTGTAAATATGGGCTTCACTGATATTTTACCCCTTTTCATTGACTAAAATCTGCTCATAATTTTGCTTCATAAGCATCTCAAAATTTTTATCACTAGCAAATACCATTTTAAATATCACAAATAGCTTAAATAGGGTTTGCACTACTTGAATTTTATCTTTTTGCAACTAAAATAACCAATTTAGATAACCTATATTAAAAATTATGCAATTGATATAATATAATAATCTCTGATTAGATCATTTAAATTAATTTTGAAGATTATGTGTAGTATCCTTAGATGTACATATTTTGAAATTTCAGGAGAATGAATTATTTATGATCTGTGAAATTTTATTCAGGTTATTTAAACTTTTGTTCATATTTTACACCTACAGGTGGTGCCATGGTATATTAAATAAAAAATTTACCTCTGAGCATAACCATATTAAATTTCTTTGGTTTGTCAAGTGGGTTTAAAGACTTTTTATCAGCACTTAATTCCTTTTTTGATAAAATTTTGTATTGTTTTTGGTTAAACTTAAGTTCATATTGGGCTTTTTGTTGATAAACAATCCAAGGCAAGTTATTTACAGCCACTGAACCAACATTTTCCCATTTTAGTTTGGCTGAGTTGTTTGTTCATCATTGCATATTTAAAAACTAATTATTATCAATGATGTAATAAAATTGTATTTTAAAAAGTAAAGATTTAATAGCTTATTTAAGCTCTAGGTAGTCCATAATTGGACTTTCTGGCTCCTTTGGAAGGAGAAAATGGTTTGGCATTATATCCACTATTCTTGCCATTACTCTCCCTGGCCCCTCTGAGTTGTTTTTCCTGCAGAAGGCATGGCACGACCTTGTTCTATCTTTTCATCATCAGAAGATTCCTCATCAGATTCATCATCAGGGGATCCATTAACAGAGTCAGAGGATGCAGCAGGCGCTTTACAACTTTGTTCTTCCTTTCCATCTTCATCGTCAGATTCATCATCAGCTATATCATCATCTTCTTCATCAGAAGATTCACCAGAAGATGCTACTTTTCTTTGTCTTTTTCCTGCCTTTGGGTTGTTATGACTTTGTTCTTTCTTTCCATCTTCATCGTCAGAAGATTCCTCAGAAGATTCTTCAGATGGTTCAGCTTTGCTTCCGCTTTGGTCTGCCATATTGGCATTTTTATTTCCTGTATAAGTATTTATAGGGGTTGGTTTAGACGCAGGTGCGCTGCATTTGGCAGCTGTCTGAGATCCGGCACTAGGCTTAAATTGCATGCTAGACTCGACATCCGGTTTATCTTCATCTGAGTCATCATCCAAGGTTTCACAAGTGAAATCTTGTTTCCCGAGGCTTGCAGAAGGAGGTTTGGCCTTGTCATCTCTTGAAGGAGAGGATGTCTTTAAGCCGCAAGCTGTGGATACAACAGGTTTCCCATCGAGTGGTCGCTGTGCAGCGGAATTGTAGGCCGGCGATACAGCGGGTTTCCCATAGCTTGGTCGTTGTGCAGCGGAATTGTAGGCTGGAGCTTGGTTGGTGTTGCTGGCACGGCGCTGAATTTGGTTTGGGGACGACCAATCGGTGGAGAGCCTTAAGCCAGAAGAGCGCATAGAAGGAGTTGAATGGACTTTTGCATGTTTGTGCTTCAATCTTGTTTCGCAGCCCCATCTTTATACTGCCTTGCTGCAAGTTCCCGTGTTTGCCTCGATTTATTGTTCTTCAGTCTTGGCTGCTAAGATATACTTGTATTATGCATGCAAAGTTACGCTTAAGCATGCATCCAAACCAGTCATGATTGGGTGTTTCTATTTTTCATGGTAACTTTGCATGGTGCATAAAGGTTACTAAACCAAGCTATCCAACATCTCAGCCATTTGCTATGTTAATATCAGCTTTTTTAACCAAGATGTCTCAGGACAACAATCAATTATAAATACAAAGCTAACCCTGATTTCCTAATTTAACATTGTTGATCATAAGTACCCCGTTCCTAGGTTTGGCATGCATTTATGGACAAATAAAATATAAATTACTTTAGAATATATATTAGATAAAATAAAGCAACTTTTTGGCACTGAGCACTGGCTAGAATGATGCATTGGTAGGAGTTCCATGCATGTGCTGGGGATGGTAGAGATCAGGGTATCAGAAAACTATGTAAAAATCTATAATGTTTTGGTTTAATGAATCTGTAATTTTAGAGGTGTCCTAATGTATTTGATTGGCTTAGTTAAAGTTTGGATGGAGTCCAGCCTTCATAAATTGCAGTTTAAATTCTGGATGAGGTTTACTTCGAGAACATGGGGCTTTTCGGGAGCTGTAATGTAAATATATCTGTTTTGTATGGAGAAGTACAAGTATGAAAAAATGTGCGGTTGTCAAAACCGATATGCTCAAATTACAATCTGGAGTGTGATTGGCAGGTAACATATTAAATAGATTTAAGGCATTATATTTAATAAAAACTTACTGTAGGATTTATGGACACATTGAAGGTTATAAATCTTGTCCACATTTATAAATGACGAAATGGACCAATAAGATCCAAAATGAAACACACAAATCTCCTAACAGTATTGATTAACTTTACCATGTTTTTATAAAATGGACATATCAACTCAATACCCAGATATCAAATCGTAAATGAGTGCCACAATGCAATTCAAAGGCTAACTGCAGTGCTCAGAATCTAAACTAAAACTAAAAGCAAAAGAAAAGTATGTCAAAGTAAACCAAATCAAGAAACCCACACTGGTAAAGATCACGAATAATCCAACCCCAATAGTCATTTCAAGATATAAAAACTTCATAAAATGTAAATTTGCTCAGGACAGGATTTAATAAAATTTAACCCTCAAAACACTAAAAATCAGGATATTATTCAAAAATAAACTAAGTGCAAAGAATAGCCAAAAATATTTTAAAAAATATATAGTGTAACAAAGAAACAAGTTAAATTATAGCTTTATTTTATCTTAATGGCCTGAATCCTTTACTGTAAATTCAGAACCTGAACGTAAAAATGTGGGATTGTCAAATCCTTGGTCCAAATTTTGAATCACTTTTGCGGGCAACTCAGCTGAGTGAAAAAATAAAATATTTAATAAATTCAACCATTTATTTTGACTTTTTTGATTTATTTAAATTGGTAAATTTCAAATCTCTTGAGCAGATAACTCAACTAACAAAAGACAAAACACAGCAAACAAATGTGGGATACATGAATCAGGAATGCCGGATTCTTATGTATGATTTGAGATTTCCTGTATGTCAAACAAATCATAGACATCATGTAAAAATTAATGAATCTGAAATTGTGGGATTGTCAAATTCAAGAACCAAGTTTCAAATCATAATTGCGAGGAATTTGAAATAAATATAATTTATGGGTGTGTCAAATTTATACTTCTGGGAAGTATAATAAATAAAATAAAGGGGAAGATTAAGAAGAGAATGATACTTTATTTGATATGAACATAGTATACTATATAGTATCATGACAAGCCACATGCTGTCCATGTATGTCATGGAGGTCATGGGGCTTATCTGAGTAATGTTCCTCTTGAGTCACAAGGCTTAATCAAGTTATGTTCCATTTAGGACCTGGATTAAGTGATCCCTGTCATAGATGGTTAACTGATAATGGTGCCACCGGCTTATTGACTGGGCGGTGAATCACTTGGGGCATTAATTCCCCAAGAGGGAGTAATCAAAGATGTTACAACATCTCCCCCTGGGGTGCTGGAAGGCGGAGCCTTGGGAATCTTCTTGAGGGTATCTGGTATACAAGCTTGGTATTAGTCCAGTTTGGCGTTGGGTACAGGAAGCCTTGAATTTTGTTGGGCTGCTCTTGCCTTACACAAAAGGAGTCGGTCATGGTGCATAGGTTTCAGTTAAGTACGAGCTCCAATCCCTTTGATGAGGTAGGTGTTATTGGGCTTCACCTCCATGACAATGCCTGGTCCGCGTAACCCTGGGTCTAATTTGTGTTGGTTGTGGTTGACAACCCAGATCTTGTCTCCAACTTGGAACCTTCCTTGTTGCAATGGGATTGCTTCCCGCTGGGCCCTTTGTTGTTCCATCACTTCTTGGTCCTTTCTGGCTTGTTATACTTTTGGGTCATTACTGTCTGGTATCTTCTTTGGAAGTGGCAGTCAGGTCCTGTGGTTGTACTGACAAGTGAGGGTTTCTGACCATAGACAAGTTCATAAGGGCTCTTACCTGTATTGCGGTTGACTCGTGTACTGCAGACCATGAGGGCAGTTGGTAGTATGTTGACCCAGTGCTTTTAGATTGTTGGCAGACAACTTACTGAGGGCTTCTACTAAAGAGCTGTTTAGCTGTTCTAAGTGTCCATTTGCTTGTGGGTGATATGGGCTGGCTGTGACGTGTTTTATTCTGTTTTTGGCAAGATAGATGTTGGTGTCAATAGCTTTGAGTTCAGTGCCTCCATCTGTGATTAAGAGGTCAGGCTTTCCAAACTTTGCTATGATCTCCTTGCTAATGAATTGTCTCATGTCATTGCCTTTGTGCTCTTTTGTGGCTTGTGCTACAGGCCATCTGGTTGCATAGTCAATGGCTGTGATGATGTACTTCTTTCCTTTGCTTTCACCAGGCATAGGTCCCAAGATATCCAATGATCATACCTTGAAGGGTTGTGTGATGGATACAGGTACTACTGACTTAGGTGGATCTTTTGTTTGTGTGTACTTCTCACAGACCTCACATTGTTCCAGTACCTCTCTGATATCATCTAGCATGTTGGGCCACCAGTAGTGAGTCTTGAGATATTCATGCAAGTTTTTGCTACGGATGTGTCCCAAGTCTCTGTGATAACGGAGGATTGTGTCAATCTTTTGTGTTGACAGGACATAAGGTACAGTGTCATCATTTGGAAGGATTTGGTGAAGGATATCATATACGTTTTTGAACAGATGTTTGTTCTTGAACTTTCTCTTGAATGTTCATTGGTGTATCAGGTGGGAACCCTTCCTGGAGATTCCCCATGATTAACATGGGCCAGTTGGTGTTGCCATCAGTGCAGAGGATATGTTTATTGTATAGCCTTGATAGGGCATCTACAGTAAGCATCTCTCTGCCTGGATTGTATTAAATTTGCATGGGGTATCTCTGTATGAGGCTCATTCATTCAGCTTGTCTTATTGACAGGTGTTGCTGTGTTTTGAATAATATCAAAGACTTGTGGTTGGTGAGTACTTTGAACGTCTGGGCTCCTTCCAGATAGCATTGCCATTTAATGAGGCAGTGTATGATGGCAACCAATTCCTTATTGTGTATAGGGCATCTTTGTTTGACGTCCAATAGCTTCCTTGATTCATATGCTACAGGGAGGAGGTCATTTTGGGCTGTTTGGATATGGAGGACTCCTCCTATGGCATAATCAGAGGCGTTGGTTTCTAGCTCATAGATACCCTCACAGTTTGGGTATTGCAGGATGGGGGCGGTAATCATGCGCTCTTTTATTTGGCAGAAATGTTGGTCTCTTAAGAGTGTCCAAACAAATTTGGTTATTTTCCCGGTGGTAGCTGACAAGGGGGCTGTCAGAGCGCCCTAGTCAGAGATGATCCTGCGTGCATAGGCTACCATTCCAAGGAAGGTGTGGAGTTCACTCTTGTTCCTTGGGGCTTGCATCTCTGTTATAGCACATATTTTGTCTGGATCCAGCTTGATACTGTCCTTGCTGATGATATAGCCGAGGAATGGAAATTCAGTTGAGAAGAACTTGCATTTGGACGGTTTGGCAACTAGTTGGTTTTCCTGCAGGGTACAGAGGACTGTGTGGACGTCTTCCCAGTGTTGTCTTAGGTTGGGGCTGTAAATGATGATGTTGTCCAGGTAGATGATTGCTCTTTTCCCAATGTGTTCCTTGAATACTTCATTAATGAAGGTTACAAAGGTACTGGGAGCGTTTTTCATGCCAAAATTGAGGACAACACATTCAAAGGATCTGTATTTAGTTCAAAATGCGGTCTTTGGAATGTCTTCAGGTTTCACGCAAATTTGGTGGTAACCTACTGTCAAACAAATTTTTGTGAAGATTTGGGACCCCCCCAGGGCATCAATTAGGGGCAGGGGATACCTGTTCTTTATTGTGACCTTGTTGAGGGCCCTGTAGTCTGTGACCTGGCAGAGGCCTACATCTTCCTCCGTCACAAAGAAGAAAGCAGCACCAAAGGGTGATTTTGGGGGTCTGATGAGGCCCTTCTTGAGTCCTTTGTCAAGGTAAGCTTTTTGAGTGTTGTCTTCTTGTGGTGTGAGGTGGTAGATGGGTTGTGCTTTAGTCACTCTGCCTTTTAGGTTGATCTCATGTTGAATACCCCAATCAGGGGGCAACCCGGGTAGTGTTTCTTGGAATGCAGAGGGAAACTCATTGACTAGCTGGCCTCTAATTGGGTTCTGTTTGTGTTGAGTTTCTATGTTTTTGAAATTTATGACCTCATACATACATGTGCTCCAATTGATTTTGCTGATGTCGGTTTCTTTCTCTGTTTCCATGATCTTTACAAAGATGTGGTCCCTCATGAGGGTGTCAAGATGTGTCAGGTACACATGATGGTGGACTTTTCCTCGCTGGATAGTGAGGGTGGCACTGTCCCAGTTGATTTGAGGCTTTTTCTTTTGCATCCAATCTAATCCAAGTATGATATCATATATGGGGATTGGAATGATGGGGCCACTAATTTTTGGTTGGACATCTCCAATTTGGGCCTGGAAAGGTTTTGTCTTGTGGGTAACTGGTGTGCTGCGGTTGTCTGCCATGATGACTTTCTTGATGCTACTTCAAATGGTAGGTAGCTTCATGAGGTCTGAAAAACTCTTGTTAATGAGTGATTGGCTCCAGTGTTGAATAGTGCTGTGCCCTGGTATCTGCAAAAACAGAAATGATAGGTAAGGAGTTTATTTCCAGATTGGGCAGCAAACAGTAAAGGATTGCTGGAGGGAACCTGGATCATGGTGATTGAGTCCATGTCCTGTTCTCTGTACAAGTCTTGTGAAGAGGGGGAGAGCAGCATGCCTAAGCACTCCCCTGAGCTTTTCCCTCCTTGTTGGTATCTTTGGTGCTGTCCTGGTTGGCTTGTGCAGTGTGATTCCCGTTTTGAGGCTGGGTACTGTTTCTCAGTTGTTTTGCTTATTGGGGCAAGGCTCTCTCTTAACTGCAGGGTTTTCCTTGCGCTTGTTGGTGGCGTGTAGATTATCAGACTTCTGAGCTGCACGTTTTCCTTCTAGGAATACATCCTTGAGGTTCTTGCAGCAGGTCATGTTGAACTGACATCTAATCTGTGTGGGAAGGCCATTGTAGAAGTCCAGGCGTGGCCCAGGTTCATCAAAGTTGATGGTGTTGTGCGCACAGTCACATAGTTCTTCATATGCTGCAATGTATTTTTTGATATTTCCTGTCATTTTGAAGGTTTAAAGCTTGGTCATAATCACCACGTCCGAGTCCTTCATGGAGAACTTTTTGAGGAATGCGGCCTTGAACAATTTCCAATTTTTCTTCTGGTCAGGATGTTGGGCTAGCCATTTGGTAATGAAGCGTGAAGCAGTTCCTATGACACAGAGGGAAATTTCTCTGACCCAGAGTCTTTGGGGGTACTCTAATTGTTTGAACTTACTCTTGGTGCTGTTGATCCAAAGCAAAGTGTTTTCCTGGCGTAGTCCTGCAAAGGCGCCAATCTCAGCAGTACGTAAGTGTTGAAACACAATATTGGGTATCTCAGGTTGCGTAGGCGCTGTTGTGGTTGGTGTGGTAGTGAACAATCCGCGGGTTTTGAGGGCGCTGTACTGGTCAATGGATACAAGGAGATTATTGTAGATGACAAGGCCTGGGGGACGTCTTGTCCTACTTTGTAATCTCTTCAACTGTTAGGGAGTGACAATGCTTGTGTTCTTTTCTTGAGAGGAATTTTTCCTTTGAGTTGGGTAGGTATGGATAACCTACCTGTGCTACCACTGTCGAGTTTATACTCCTGGGAAGTATAATAAACAAAATAAAGGGGAAGATTAAGAAGAGAATTAACCTTTATTTGATATGAATATAGGATGTTATATAATATCATGACAAGCCACATGTCATCCATGTACGTCATGGAGGTCATGGGGCTTATCTGAGTAATGTTCCTCTTGAGTCCCAAGGCTTAATCAAGTTGTGTTCCATTTAGGACCTGGATTGAGTGATCCCCGTCATAGATGGTTAACTGATAATGGTGCCACCGGCTTATTGACTGGGCGGTGAATCACTTGGTGAGCCGCTCGGTGATTTACTTGGGGCGTTAATTCCCCAAGAGGGAGTAATCAAATATGTTGCAACAGGTGTCTCAAAAAGGATGCCAAAGAATCTAGAGTGGATTTGTGCTGATTCTTTTAGGAATCACAAGCATTCCCAAAAATCACCCTTTTCTATTTTAGGACGGCTAAAGTTTAGATCATAATATTCACAAAGTTAACATATATAACAATAAAATTGACTAAAATATACATCACTCTTCTTATGTTTAAAATTATAATAAAATTTTTATTATGTCTTCTTCCAACACCAACCAAGTCAACGAGCTGTTCCCTGACCTTGACAAAATCATACAGGGCTACGCTGGGTCTTCTAATAGTGAAGCCTCTCTCTATGGCCACTCCCAACCCGCAGGCCCCTCCACAAGCACTACCCAGGAGTGTGTTCTTTCTCCTGCCTCCTCAAGCATGGCCCTGTTTGCCCATCATGCACAGGCAGCTGCTAACCAAATCATATAGCAACACTAGCATCTGTAATTGACCAAGTGAGCCATTTTGCCACCAATGGAAGCCAGAATCCAGAAACAGCCAATCAGATGGCACTTTCTGGTTCTCAAGGCAGACACACCAAGCCTCTAGCCAATCAGCCTGTGAGGCGCAGAAGAAAATTAATCACTCCAGAGATTGTTCTTGAAATGGTTGAAAAGCAAGGGATGCTTATGTCCCTTGGGGAAATTGCGGCCACAATGAATTTTGAAAAGGCCAGTGTGGCTGCAATCCTGCAAGCCAACACCAACTGTGACCCCTACCAAGAAGACCCCAACTGGTGCGTGTACTTCAACCAAAGGTGACACAGCCCATCCCCTTATGATGACCATTATGGAACATGACCCGTGGATGCCCCTGGTCCAGGTACGTCTCCAGCTGGGACTCCATAGCATTTTCACCAATAAGAGAACAGTGAATTTGTGGATGTGGGGAGTTGTTGTTACCATCAGAATCTTGTCCAATCAGGTTCTCAGTGGCCCCAGTTTAGTGGATACCAACTCCTACAATTCAACTATTATTAATTTTATAAAAGGGAGGGCAATGAGGGCCCGTAATGACGTAATCTTCCTATCATATGCTAAGATCTTGGCCAGTATCCAAGACTTTGGAGAGAAGTGTATCCAGTCTGACGTGTACAAGCGTGGCCCAATTTTTATCATTTTATTGGGGTTTTATTAACAGTTTCCCCATTGGGCGTCAATTATTACTCAGCAATATTGAACACTGCAGATGGGTATGCCTACCAGACAGAGCTCAAGGCCATACTGGAAGAGTGGGCCACACAAAACGCCATGCACACAGTTGTACTGAGTGCGGAGATGGAGCAGTGGGAATGGGTGACCCAAGAAATCAGGGCTGCAGGGCATATCTGTTGGTCCTACCCCATCAACCATGCCAACATGCATCTTACAGATGTATGTCTCTATAATTTTGGTTCTGCCCTCAGGCGCTTAAAGCCTGCCACCTACAGCAAACTATGCACCCAAATTGATAAGGGTTATGAGCTTTTCCTTTCCGTGTCCGTCCAGGACTTATTTGATCTCATCATCTTCTATGCAAGGATAGTGATAAGTCCAGAAAGGGCTCTCGCCTTCCCCCTTGCCCATCAATCTGTTTTGTCAAGCCCACATACGTGACGGAAGAATAATTTGAGCAATTGAAGCAAACAGCTCTTGCTGCCCCTTCCCAGTCAACAAACCCTGCCTTCCCTAACCCGCCATCAAGCCACCCGCCTTCTAACCCTGACTCCCAAGCCACTACCAATCCACCCCACTATCTCTGATGCCGTCCCTTTCACAGGCGCAGATGAAGGCAACATTCATTCTCCCATTGCATCCCCTTCCTATCCTTTGATTAGTAAAAAATCTTTTCTTTGTGACAAATCATTAAATTTGATATCTCTCTTTCAATGCATAATTAATAATATTTTCTTTTTACATTATCAACATTTCCTATAATTAATATAATATTGTACATTTTATGAATAGCTTAAAATTATTAGCATACATATGTTTCATCATTATTAAAAATCAAAGACAATAAACGTAAATAATGCATTAGAATATTGCAATCAGATGTCTCTCTTGATATTTTGATATTATGTGCATAACTCAATGCATTTTGACTAATAAAATTCATTGTAAACTTGGCCTGTTCCATTATAATTTAATGAAATGTACTGTGTTTATATTAGAGAGCCATTAAGGCTTAGTATGAATATTGATACATAGTGCATTTTACAGCCTGTATATTTACCTATTGGTAATAATTCTATAAACTTTTTAGTTGGATTTTGCGAGGTAATAATAAGGTTATGTGTTAGTAAATTACAGTTTATTGTTATTAATTGGCTGATTTTATTTTCTGTGGCAATTGTGCATTTTCTGATATTTATGAACTAGTATCAAATTGGTTGGTTTCATATCAAATAGCACAGGCAATAGGAAAACAAGACACCACTCCAGCCACATTCTGTCTCAGGGTGGAATTTTTGATTTCCTATTGTCTGTGTGATTTGATTTGAAACCAACCAATTGGATACTAGTTCATAAATATCAGAAAATGCACAATTGCCACAGAAAATAAAATCAGCCAATTAATAACAATAAACTGTAATTTATTAACACATAACCTTATTATTACCTCGCAAAATCCAACTAAAAAGTTTATAGAATTATTACCAATAGGTAAATATACAGGCTGTAAAATGCACTATGTATCAATATTCATACTAAGCCTTAATGGCTCTCTAATATAAACACAGTACATTTCATTAAATTATAATGGAAAAGGCCAAGTTTAAAATGAATTTTATTAGTCAAAATGCATTGAGTTATGCACATAATATCAAAATATCAAGAGAGATGTCTGATTACAATATTCTAATGCAATATTTACGTTTATTGTCTTTAATTTATTAATGATGATGAAAAATATTTATGCGTTGAAGGTAGTAATATAAAAACCAGTTTTTTGATGGAATTCAAACATAATGTCAAATATTTACACACTTATCAATGAATTAGAGTCATCTCTCCAAAAAGTTGTTGAGCTTGAATACAACATCAGGGAAATTGTGGTAAATCAACTGGGAAATGAGGGAAGAGCCTTGGTCTGGCAAAAGGAAATTGTGAAAAATAGCTGGGGGACAATAGTTAATGAAGAACACATGGAAATAATTTTAAATCTTCAAAAGGGAATACTCAAGCGGTTAGATTTTAAAAGTGAAAGTTACAACTCATGGGAATTTGTGAAAACCAATAGAAAGAATACTCAAAAAATCAAACTAATTGAAGGAAATAAAATCCCACATGAAATAAAAAAATGAAGAGGAAACCAACCAAATGGAAACAGACAAAAACAAAACTCAGTCAAGAAGCAGGAGCGCTTCAAGAAATACAGATTTTTATCAAATGAAAACCAAGAAGAAACACAAGTTGCAAGAAAGATAAGAAAAATTAAGCCTAGGAAAATTAATGAAGAGCAGCCAACACTCATGATGTTTGCTGAGGTGGCGCCTGTGGCTGAGGGGGCCACAGGGGAAACAATTAGTAAGTCTTTTTATGTTTTATTTTTATTTATTTTAGTCATCACCAGGAATGGGGACAAGGTCGCAGAAGTGGCAGCTTTTACGCCAAGTTGGTTCTACAGGGGTTACCAGTCACTGGTAGCCCCTATAAAACAAATAAATAAAAACTAAATAAATAAAATAATTCAACAGAATATGAATAATTTTTCAAATATTGAAGCTAAAGATAGGGAATAGTTACCACTTGCGAGGTGCTTGCTGTGGTTAAGGGAAGCATACAAAATAGTATCAAATATCAACTTCAAAGAAATAAATGAATTTTGCGGGGATGTCAAGCTAAACTTTGATGAATATATCTATGAAAGCCTTCAACAATTCCCATTTGCAAACATCAACAATTATGAAAAAACTTAATAAAAACCAACTTTTAAATCGGAACTGAATATCTAAAAACTGAAATTTTTAATGAATTATTCAAGGCATTGTCAAATAAAATCAGTGACACAGTCCTTGTGAACACATTTAAACCTTTATTAATTTTGTTTGCCGAGGCATGGGGGGCTGATACAAGCCAGGCGCCCTCTGGAAACCTCTTCAAATTCAATCAAACATCCTTTTTTGATAGGTTAGTTCAAGTATATAAAAAATTATGCATGTTCTTCAAAAAATATACCTCACAAAGAATTCATGTCGCTGTATACCCTGGAATACTCTTGCACTGCATATTAAAAACAAACAACAAAAAGTTGAAAGGTGTACCTATGCAAATTTATATATACCAATTAGCACTAGAACGCCAGAAGACACCACAGGGGTATAAGACAGTCAAGCACGTCCTGTATGACTCCTTTGCATTGGCATTGTTGTATGGGTACTATGTGCCTCCCAAAAAAACTATTAATCATATTCACTCACCTGGCTTCCTTTTATCAAATGGTCAACAACTGGGGTACAGGGCGCCACCCCTCTAGCAATTGCATCCAGGATTGTCCATCACGTACAGAAGAGTACATGGATCCAATTAGACGCTCCAGCCAAAAATTTAATTTTGGGGTATAATCCTCCAGAATAATTGCATTCTCTTTGCAATTAGCATCCACTCAATAAACATTTTACCCTTGAAAATTAAAATTTATTTTTTTTAATTTTTATATTTTAATATTAAAATTTTAATATTGAAATATGTAATATTAAAAATTTTATAGTAAAATTTTAATTTTAAATATTTAAATATTAAAATTTTAATAATTCATATTTCAATATTAAATTTTTTAGTATATAATATTTCAAAATTGAATATATCACAATTAAATAAAAATAGTTAAATTTTGAATATTTAAACTTTAATAGATAAATTTTAAGATTTATAATTATAACTTTACGTTTAATATTTTAATTTTATTTTAAATTTTAGTAGGTAAATTATAATATTAATCTATCTGAATATATTAAAAGACATTATTTATAGTTGCAACCACGTCAAATAAATAAAAATAAGTTAAAAATGTTTTTATTTACTAGCTTGTCAAGTACAGGTTCATTTATTACATATACAAATAACAAGAATTGAATTTATCTGCATCATGCGGCCTGCTCCACTTATATTCTAACTAAGGGATTGTTTAGAACTTGAATTACCTTTCCCTTGTAATATGATTTGATAAATATATTCAATATGCTTGACCCCTGTCCTAAGTATTAATTAGTAAGCAATACATAAAAATCATTGCTGGTCGTGTCGTGTGGCTATAGTGGCACTGAAATAATAAGGATCAGATGATGACCTGAAAGGTCTCATTTGTGGCTTAACAAAGCCAAAGTACCGACAAGAATTCACAATTTTTTAAATAAAATTAATATATTTCTATCTTTTTAATTTATTTATTTGTTAACGCAACAGTCAATATAATATTCAGTAAATTATAATAAAAATATATTCCTCTTATCTAGTATAATAAATTTTACTTATCTTTTCTACATACTCTTATATGCCTATAATACATCAAACGTCACATCATTATATATAAATAATAATTGTTGAGTCCTACTAAAAACAAAATAAATAAAAATAAAAACAAATAAAACCTGGAGCGCCCATTTATCTGATTGGTTTGGAGGCCAGGGATTTGGGGAGGAAGGATTCTGAGTGCTTGTAAAAAGCTGCCACCACATTGGGTGGCATTGCAAATTGACTGACCTCAAGAATATTGAATAGATACTTTGTGTCCTGAGGAAGGCCTTGTTTCACCTTATTCTTGATCCAACCAAACACCTCCTTGATTGGGTTCAGAAATGGAGAATATGGGGGGAGGAAGAGGAGTCTCATCAGGCAGTCAGAAAGGAGGTGGCTGGCCTAATGGCTATTTTTATCAATTGGTAGGAACTCAGACACAACCAGATACACTTGTGGAGCCTGACATTATCCAACACAACAATTTTGGTTGTACTGTGGTAGTTGATCTAGAGATAGTCCTTGACAACTTGGTTGAAAATAGAGAAAGGCCCTGCTAATGTGGGAACCCTTGATCATCTGATATTGGTCCAACCTGCGAGGACCAAGAAGCGCAACCATTGAATAGGTCTGGGAACAGACAGCTGCACAATGGGCTACGCCATCCTTAGACACCTTCTCAACCCACCTATGCCTAGAGCTGAGTGAGGAGGAAAACAACAATTTGTTGATGTAGAAGAGCTGGACATTCCCAGTCTCCTTTAGCGCCAGATATTTCTTGGCATAAATGTGTCAATCCTCAATGGTCTTCTTATTGTTTCTATTGTACGGCAAAACTCCTAGTACTTTCCAGGAGTAGCCCAAACCAACCATTGTTTTGTAAACAAGGGTTTTGGAAACAGAAAGCCCAAACTCTGTGGTGAGGATTGATTGGACAGCAAGTGAGTCCAGGTGGCAATCCTTGGCTACCCACTGTTTTATTGCATCAATATGCACAGGCTGCAAGAGTTCAGGCTGCCGCTTAGCCTCAGTGGATTTGGCAATTTGCCTGGTGTTGCCATACTTGGTGTTGATGTTGGCAATGTATCTGGTTGTGACACCAAATTGGGATGCAATATCCCAAACTGCCATTCCCCTGTTCAAGCAGTTGAGGAGAGTTTCACGCTCACTATCTGTCAACTGACGCTGGCCCTTGGCAGGTACCACGGCATCCCAGCTAGCAGGCTTGACACAGGGGATAGGGACCTTTGTGTAAAAGGTGGGATCACAATTGGTTGCGCTGGTGCCATCAATGGTGGCATATAATAAAGGCACAGATGGCTCTTTGGTGGTGGCCAATGGCTCATAGGAGGTGTCAAAGACGCGGGGGCAGGAAGTAGCAACTCTTGGATCAAGAGTGTGGGGCCAGGTGACAACTGGGTACACAGTGGAGGTGAAGTAACCTCATTATTCCCAATGACCTTTGTGTATGGGACTTTGGTTGCAGGCCTTGAGAGAAGCTTCTGTCTTGGATTGAGGCTTTGTGCTCTGGCTTGGGATGTGGGAGGTGGTTGACTGGCGCTGACGCCTTGGGAGGTGTGTGTGTTGGCATGACTCCCTTCAATTTATGTTCTGGGTCTGTTCTTGGACCCTCTGGGACGCCCTTGTGGATGGGCTGCCCCGCAGGCTAGGCAAGAGCTGATTGAGAATGTGATTGACGGTCCATAAAAATAAAATAAAAAATACATTTTAGATAAAATATATATTTATTTAGATTTATTGGTTTAGTTGTGAGTAGTTGTTTTCTCTTGATTTAGCCTTGAATAGTAACAGATTTTCTATATCTGTAATTTGAAGTGTATAATATTGTATCATTTCCAGTTTTGGATGATTTTAAAGTTTAATCACTTTTTTTGTCTAAACATGGTTGTTGAGATTTAATTGTTCATTTGATTTTATCCGGAGTGGAGCTTCTTTATTTGGGTTGTTGTTTCCTAGTGTGCTTACTGTACATTAAATTTGGATTCCAGTTACTGCAATTAATATATGAGTTTACTAGTGGTATTCAAAAGTGATTTGAAATTTGGTTCTTGGATTTGACAATTCTGTAATTTCAAAAAACATAGTGAACTTAATGAAAATAGCTGATGGATTTGAAAGCTTCAAATCTGATTCCAGTTAATTCATTTCATCCATTGGAAATATGCAGTTTGACTTGAACTTTGCAAAGTGTCTATATGTTCCTGCATTTTTAAATATTCAAATAAATACTCAAAAAAATCAATTTAATTAAAAAAAGACCATCCCGCAAAAGCAATTCATAATTTGGACCAAGGATTTGACAATCCCAATTTTACGTTTAGGTTCTGACTTTACAGTATATCCAGCCAGATACTATAAGAGGATATGATACAGACTACCCAGGGAATACCCCAGCAGGTCAAAGAATTGACAAAATAAAGAGAGCATATATCTAGAGTCAGAGACCCAGGTCTCCCTATGGCATGTTATAAATCAGAGACAACTCACACAGCAAGCCAGATAGGTAGTCTGAATCCAAGACATAAGCTTCTTTCAATACCATCCATAAAAGTAACTCATACCAAATTACCAGAAACAACAAGACCTTCTATACTTCTACTGTGTATCCAGTTGTGATTTGTTCTTGAAAGCTAGACCCTAGGGTTGCTAGTGAATGTCTGATGGTTTTTGATACATTTTAAGGGCAACCTCCAGAATTAACTCATATAGCATGGAACATCCTCTATGTTGACAATCCTCAAAAAAAATTCTTTTTTCTTTATTCAAGGATATTTTTTCTGGCTTAAATAGTTGACATTGATAATTAAAGCAATGTTTGATTTTTATTTTGAGCATTTAATTTAAAACAAAAGATGTAGCAAAACCAATTTTTGGATTGTTGACATAGAGGATGTTCCATGCTATATGAGTTAACTCTGGAGGTTGCCATTATAAGGACCACTAATGGCCAACAAAGAGCCAGCTGCACCCCTTGTATACTATGCTATTGATTATAATATTTTATGTGAGAAGGAGCTTGTTTATAACAAAGTCTTATTCCTTGTGTAGGCCAAGAAACTATTAATGCTGTAGTGCTGTAAATTCAGAACCTAAATATAAAAATGTGGGATTTTCAAATCTTTGGTCCAAATTTTGAATCACTTTTGCGGAAAACTCAGCTGAGTGAAAATTAAAATATATATAAAATCAACCATTTAATTTGACTTTTTTGGTTTATTTAAATTGGCAAATTTTGAATCTCTTGAGCAGATAACTAAACTAACAAAAGGCAAAACCTCAACAAACAAATGTGAGATACATGAATCAGAAATGCAGGATTCTAATGTACAATATAAGATTTCATGTATGTATAACAAGTCATAGACAACATGTAAAAAGTAATGAATCCAAAATTGCGGGATTGTCAAATCCAAGAACCAAATTTCAAATCAAAAATGAGGCAAATTTATAATAAATATAATTTATGGGTGTCTTAAAAAGGATGCCAAAGGATCTAGAGTGGATTTGTGGGGACAGTTGGTATTTAAACTGTCTACATGTCAATTGTAAAAATTATTTTATAAACAAATTGACACATTAGAAAAGTCCTGATAAAGTTTATTATCATGTAGACTACTGGAAGGCAACACTTTTTTAACAAGCAAAAGACCGAATTCTGAACATTTACCTAGTAAAATTAAGCTCTAAATAGGTTTTTAGGGTAATATGATTATTTAGAATCCAAAAATAAATTAACAAATAATGCAAAATCATTAAAGATATCATAAAAATACACTTCAAAATAATTGCTATGAAACTAGCTATTTTCACTATAAAATTATTTTATTTACCATAGTAAAGTGCTTATTTTCTTTCAAAAAACCCAATGAAAATTATATTAAATAAAAAATAAAGAAAAATGTATTTTTAAATAATAGTTGATATAAAGGCAACCCAAAATTAATATACTTCAGTACTAAAACAACTTTTTAAGCTATATAATCCAGGCTCTAGCATAAAAATCTTTTATAAAAACTATTAAATCTTTATAAAATTTTAATTTAAATTATCCTGTTAAATAAGGTAATTAGTTTTAATATTAAAATTATATAATAAAATATCAATAAGAGCCAAAAATGCTTATCATAAACTAAGTTGAAGGTTTGCTGCAAGAGACTACAGTGGCAATCTTTCCAATCTGCTCCCCAAGCTCAGATAGCTTGTACTTATTCTTAACAGCTATCTTTATCTGCTCTTTGTAAAGGTGGGATACACTATCTAGAAAGACGCCATCTAGAAAACGCCATCTAGAAACCCTATGTAAAATTTCTGGCTAAACTATGCCCGATAACTTAAAAATTAATAAAAGCCCAAAAAGATTCAAAAACAATAAGAAAAACCTATGGCTAGACTCAAAATAATCCAAAGATTCCAAATCTGCCATAATAATGTGGGATCAGCTAGTACCAACTTAGTGCACAAAGCTCCAAAGTCAACACACCCCAAAACTGTGATATTTATGTATTTTTTTTGACCCTTTATTAAATATGTATACTAAAAATAAAGTACAGATCAAATATTTGAAAGGAAAGAATTTATTGATGAAGAAAGTGGATTAGGCTTTAGCCCCAAGAGCCTTGGCAATACCTTTGAGATGGATAAGGGGCCTTCTCTGGTGTAATAGGTCAAAATCTCCTTAGTAACACTTGCAAACTTGACCTGCTAGTCTGCATGCTTTAACACAACAGCTTTACTTTTGACAGTCTGGGGGTAAATCTGGTGCCCATGGCCATGGTGGATCTTCAGCTTTTTAACAATCACAATGAATCTGGCTTTCTTTACCTTAACCATGCAGGGAAATTGGTTGTCCCAACCTTCAAGTGATGATGAGGTCTTAGTTATGCTGTCTGTAACCTGATTTTAGCAGTTCCAGTTAATGGAGTCACTACCTTTGCATATATAAAATCATAAATGGAACATTTTAAAGTTTAAACCCAAATATTACAGATTCTTCTATGATAAGGAATAAAACCAGTATATTAAAAGAGGTTTTTTAATGGCTGTGCTACAGGGAGATAGTACTATCAAAGTGGTGTTAATTTGACTTGATTTATTACATGTGGTCATAAATTGATATCATAACTTATTCCCAGTTAATTAGATAAAGGCTTGGATTTATCACATAAAAGTATAATTATTATTTGATTCCAGATTCTGTCTTTCTAGATGCTGTATTTCTAGATGGATCATTTTAGGGTATTTATTAAGTGCTTTTATACTCAAAAAAGCTTATTTGGATAACTCTTTTTATTTTAATTTGTGATTGTGTTTTCTAGATGCCATTTTTCTAGATGTTGTAAAGTCACTCCCCCCTTTAGCCTTAGATAGGACAATATTCCCGTGTTTTACAAAAGAATCTGCTCAAAAGCCAACCAAGCCCCTTAATCCCCTTGAGGATTTAGCCCACACAGTTGATGAGAGATTTGTGTTGGCATACCCTTCCCAGGTGGTAAATACTGATGCTCTGAACTCTGTGCCCACTTGGGAGGATTCCTTGATTAATTTTGACTATTTTCTGGCTTGAGCTTGTCCCCATTTAAAATTTAGTAAGTCAAATCAATCCAATTGCGCTTCTGCCAAATTATCAAATTCCAATTCAATTGATATGAATGGTGACCTACAACATTAATTTGACAATAGCCAATCAGAGTGAGAATCAGAAATTATTGCAAACTCCTCCAGTTTGCTGGACTTGCCTTGCAAATTTTCTCTTACAGCCAATCAAACCCGCGCCCCTGGGTCAGGTGACCTTGAAACATGAATTTCACCCTTAAAGCAAGACAGGGGACTTTTAGTCCCCTGCTTGCTCATTCTAACAATCAAGAATTTTTTTAAAAAATTCAGTTTACTCTTGGGATTCTCTTGGCCCTCTTTGTTTTCCTGGATTTTTTTTTTAGAATTTTCTTTACTATTCATTACCTTCTTATCCTCTCCCTGGTTCCTGGCATCCTTTTTGAAGCCTCTAGAGATAAAGTTAGTGTTGACAAGACCGCTTACCTCTCCTGCTTTTGAAAACCTAGTTTGGACTTTGAATTTAGTATCAAAGGCTTTATATATACTTACTTTAAGTTTGAATTCATCTCCTGTTTGCCTTGTCATCCCCTTTACTACATATATGCTTTGAATAGCACCTCCTGCTATTTATCTAACCGTATAGCTTGTATTTGCCGCCTCCTGAACTTCAAAAACTCCTCCAGTAGGTTTCATACTATCAGGATCTCCTTTTTCTTTGGTCCTGTAAGAAATAGCCCAATAAACTTGGTTTGCTTGTGATGTTACTCAGTTTTTAAATGCTGGTCTCTTTCCTGAAGTTTGTGGCCTTCACCCTGGCTCCTGCCTTGGTGATGATATGGACCTCTTCTCCAGATCTTTGGAGTCGTGTTTTCCATACATCCCACCATGTTGAGAGCAACTCCAGTCAATTGGTGCACATGTTAGGGACCTCCCTGGACGGGCCCAGGACATTCTTGTTACCAGTGAGAATTTTGTAAGAAGCCTGACCTGTAATGACCTTGAGCTCTCTGCCCTCAAACCAGTCCCCTCAATGGCCCCAAGCTTGGCTCCTCCAATGTACCCTTCCTCAGAGGTAGCAGTTACTCAGGTTCAAGAAAAGGGTTTGGGCATTCAAGAGTCTGCATCCAAGCGCGCTCTGTGGTTGCTTGGTGGCATGGTTTTGATGGGTTTAGACTCCTACTTCCCCCAACTATCTGCTATGTCCTCTTTATGGATGCCAATTTGAGCAGCCATACCAGTCTTGCACTGGATGGTGTCCTGGTGGATCTTTCCCCCAGGATGGGAGCCAAACTTATTTAGTTTAGCCCCCCTCTCTCACAGATGCTGTATTAGAAACTAATATGAAAAAATAACTAATTAATTTTTTTTAATTTTGGTGATGTAAATCACAATGCCATCTGGAAATTTTTTCTAGTTGGCGTCTTTCTAAATGGTGCTTTCTAGATGGTGTATTGCACCTTTGTAAATGAAAGCCTTGTATTGTTCTCTCTTCTTTAGAGCCCTTACTTTCATATCCTGAAGGGAGGAGACAGTCTTCTCCTGTTTAGCATTAAAGTGCTCAAAGAAGGTGTTGTATCTGGGATTCAAACCAAAAGAGGACTTTTATGTTTATGCCTGTTTTCCAGGCCCAATTTTGTTGTCATTTTATCCTTGAGAACAGCCTGATAGCAATTTTAGCTTGCCTTTGCTTCTGGCTTGCCCCTGCAGCTGACCACCTTGCGCCCCACCCACTGTGGCTCATACTATAAACTCAAAACCTAAACATAAAAATGTGGGTTTGTCAAATCCTTGGTCTAAATTTTGAATCACTTTTGCGGGATGATCTTTTTTAATTAATGTTGTAACTGTGCTGTTTTAGCAGAGTTACAAGGGGGAAAAATTTAGAAAGTAGATAATAATCTTTATTGAGAGATAGTGATTATATAGTCATTTTGAATCAAGGATAACAGGAACATGATTGTGTTGATCACATGGTTGGATGGTGAAGGGGGTGACTTGTTCTTTGTAAAGATTCAATCGCCAAAACAAGGTATCCATCATAAGGGATCATTGCTTGTTCATGTTGTTAGATTTGGCAATTCAAGTTGACTTCCTAGTCTGGCTTTGAGTGGCCAGGTAATTGGATTGCAGGTCACAAACCCACTTGCTTGGAACCTTGCTGGCGGGTTGAGCCTGCTGTTTCAACCCCCCCCAACTGAAGGTTAACCTCCTCTGAGGGTAGGTTGTCAGGGAGGTTGTCAGGAGCCTGGGCGCCATACTGGACTAACTGTTGTTCTGTGGCAGGCTGGGCAGTTTTGCATTGTTTTTGTATTGCTTTGCAGGGTCTCAGGCAATCATGGTGTAGGGTTTTGTCTTTTTTGCACTTCCCAAGTCCTTACACAAGGTAAGTGCTATTTTTTTACCTTTAGAATGATTGCTGGACCTACTTGCTTGGATTGTAGTTTGCTTTTATCAACGTTCATGACCCAAACTTTGTCCCCAACTTTATGTCTATCTTGGATGGGGAAAAAGGTCTTTTGCAGACGTTCATTTTCTTTTTCTGTTTGCTTGCTGTTGGCCTCTATAACTTGAGGGTCCAAACGTGGGGGGACTTTACTTGAAATTTCCAGTTTGTGTCCTGTTAATGCTTGAATGATATCTGGCTGTGTGCTGTATACCAACTCAAAAGGGCTTTTTCCGGTGGATCTGTTCACTTGGGTTTGGCACACAAGTAGTGCAGTCAATAGCTGCTTATACCAGTCTTCAGGTCTCCCAGCAGTGAGTTTAGCTAAGGCTTGCACAAGGCTGCCATTAATCCTCTCTACACATCCATTGGCCTGTGGGTGGTATGGTATTGTCATAGTATGTTTGACCCCATTTTTGTGAGGTATATGTTAGTGTTTTCAGAGGTCAATTCTTTCCCTCTATTGGTTATCAGGAGTTCTAGCTTTCCAAACTTGCTGATTATCTCTATTCCTATAAATTGTTGTACGTCATTGCCAGTGTGCGCCTTTACTGCTTGGGCTACTGGCCATCTTATAGCAAATTCAATGGCAGTGATGATAGATTTCTTATTTTTGTGTTTCCCTGGCATGGGGCCAACAAATGTCAAGGAACCACACCTTGAAGAGTAGCTGTGTGCGGATGGGTAGTACTGACTTTGAAGGGGCTTTGATTTTGGCAAATTTCTTGCATACCTCACATTGGTCTAGGATTTCCTGAACGTCACAATACAGGGTTGGTCACCAGACCTTGTATTTAAGGAATTCATATAGCTTTTGACTCTTGGTGTGTCTGAGGTCTCTATGATATTAGAGATGATTTCTACTTGCTGGTGTGTAGGGATATAAGGCATAGTAGTACTGTCAGACATTTTTCTGTGCAAGGTCCTGTACACTTCAGCAAATAGGTGTTTGTTTTTGATGACTGTTTCCTTTGTTATGTTGGTTGTACCAAGAGGGAAACCCTTGTCTTTTTTTGTAGCACCAAGAGAGGCCAGTCTGGGTCAAGCCCATTTTCCCTTCTCATGGCATGGACATATAGGTGTGAGAGGATGTCTGCCATGGCAAGCTTGGGATCAGGTTTGTACTGTATGAGCATATTGAATCTCTTCAAGAGCTCCATCCAGCAGGCTTGGCGGCAAGATAGATTTGCTTGGGTTTTGAATTATATGAGCAACTTGTGGTTGGTCAGTGCCGTGAATTCTACCTGTCGTTCTAGATAACAACACAATTTGACTAGGCAGTGTATAATGGCCAGCAGTTCCTTGCTGTAGATAGGGTATTGACACTCTCCATCTGTCAAATTTTGTGATTCATAAGCTACAGCAGGAAGTCACCATCATTATTTTTTATTTCTAGTACTCCCCCAATGGATGCATTTGATGTATTGATTTCCATTTGGTATTCCCTGTCACGTTTGGGATATTGCGGTATAAGAGTTGTTGTGAGCTTCTCCTTGAGACGTCCAAAACAGAAGTTGTGTTGGGGGGTCCACACAAACTTGGATTTAGCACCTGTTATGGCAGATAAGAGGGCAGTCAAAATGCCACAGTCAGGTATGAAGCAGCGTGCATAGGCCACCATCTCTAAGAATTGCGGAGTTCCAACTTATTCTTGAGTGATGGCATCTTGCAGATGGCCTGTATCTTTTGACTGCTGGGTTTGATGCCTTCTTTTGAGTCTATATGTCCCAGGAAGGGTAATTGCTCTCAGAAGAACAGGCACTTGGAGGGTTTGCCAACAGCTTGTGTTGTGCCAGGGTAGCAAAGACTGCCTCAAGGTCTTTGTGGTGTTGTTCCACCAAGAGGCTGTAGAAAATAATGTTGTCTAGGTACACTAGGGCGTGCTTGCCTATGTGGGGCGCAAATACTTTGTTCATGAAGGTTACAAAGGTGGAAGGGGTGTTTATCATGCAAAAGTTGAGCACTACACATTTTTATGAGCCATATTTAGTGTGGAAGGCTGCTTTGGGGATGTCTTCCTCCTTAATAAAAATCTGGTTGTAGCTTACAGTCAGATCAATCTTGGAGAAGACTGTGGCTCCTCCCAAGGCATTGAAGAGATTGTCAATCAGTGGTAGTGGAAAAAATTCTTTAGGTAACTTTGTTTAGGGCTCAGTAGTCTATGACCAGATGCAAGGTGCCGTCCTTCTTGGCCACAAAGAATATGGCGGCCCCAAAAGGAGACTGTGAGCGGCGGATAAGTCCTTTCTCCAATGCCTCCTTGAGGTAAGCACGTAGGGTGTTGTCCTCATTTGGGATGAGGCAATAGATGAAACTTGCCTTAGGTACAGCTTCTTTAAGTTGTATGGAGTGTTAGATGTGTTTCTCTGGTGACAAACTGGGTAGAGCCTCCTTGAAGATTTATGGATGATGGGCTACAATTTCAAAATCCTGAGGTGTAGTGGTGTCCTGGTGATCTTTTAAATGTATGATCTTGTACTGGCAAGAGTCCCAGTCAATTGCCTTCAGGTTTTCCTTTTTGTCCAGGGTCTCTGTGATACGCACAAAGACGTGGTTGTGTAGGAATTGGTCCACTGAGTCAGGGTAGATCTGGTGATTGACACCTTCACACTTAATGGTCAACACCGAGGTTGCCTATTCTACGTGAGGATTGTTCTTTTGTAACCAATCCAACCCCAGTACATTGTCGAACTTTGGGAAGTCAATGACGGGGCCTTGGATGGTAGAGTTTAGGTTCTTGAGCATGACAGAGAAGGGGGTGGTTTCCCTTGTCACAGCAATCTGATGTTCATCAGCCAGGACCACGTTTTTAATTTGCAAAGAATTAGTGGCTAGCTTGAACTTATCTACAAATCTGCTGTTGACTAGGGTTTAATCCACACCCAATTCCAGGAGTTCCAAGCCTATGTAACTGCAAAAACAGAAAGGATAGGACATCAGTTTATTGGGATGTCTGGCAATGGTGTACATTACCAGGTCCTGCAAGGGTACTTGGATCATTGGACATTGGTCCACGTCCTCAGGTTAGTACTCATCATTGGGCAAGTTGGGAGTTGTGTGAGGAGAGATTGGCTCTCTTAATGATCCTACTGGGCTTGTCCCTCATCTTGATTGCCTTGTGTGGCAGTGATACGTAAATAAGTACAATTTGACTGGCCATGGTTTCCATTCTCATGTCCGTTTGAGCTTGTGGGTTTATGGTTGGTGTTATTCCTGTTGCTTCCAGGGGGTGGTCAAGTGGAGCGCCTGCCTGTGTGAGAATCCTTGGGTCTTTCTTGTTTTCCAGTTTGTGCCTTGTGAAGAGTGTTGTATTTTTAATCCACTTTCTCTGCCTCATAATACAGACTCTGTAGGTTGGTCACTTGGTCTAGGTTCACATGTCTCATTACATGCAACTTAAGGGCATCATAGTTCATGAGGGGTGTGGCTGGGGTGTCAAAGCCCATATCAGAGGGTGCTCAAAATTAGAGTTCCTCATAGGCACAGGAGAGCTCCTTCACGGTGCCTGTCTGGGTTAGGTTCTTTACTTGGCGTATGATCATGAGCGCCATGTTCTTAAGCATAAACCTTGCCAAGAAGTCTTACTTGAAGGTATCCCAGTTCTTGTTGGTGTGTTTTTTGTTCCACTTGTCACACCAGGTGCCAGTGTTGTGGGTCAGTTGGATGGAGATTTCTGCAATGCAAAATTGCTGTGGGCATTCCATCTGGGCCAGTTGGCTCTGGGCGGACTGGATCCATGCGGCAGCATTGTTGTCATTGGCCCTTGAAAAAGGTTCCAAGGCAGCGCTTTGCAGTCTTTGGGCTATGTATATGGGCATGGTGTTTTTGTTGGTTGGTTGCAGAATAGAGAAGGGAGCCTGAAAGAACCCTTGTGCTGACAGGACATTAAACGTGGGAGTGGTATCATGTTCTGATACAAGACAAAGCCATAAGGTATCTTGGCACCAGGGGTGTACAGGGTCCAGTCCAGCGGGAGGCCAGACATAATTCTGTCAAGGATTTGTTGACTGCGGCAAGTACAGGCAAAAGGAGGAATTTTACAAGATAAGGTAGGATGGAGAACCTAATCATGCTACCAATGTTGTAACTGTGCTGTTTTAGCAGAGTTACAAGGGGAAAAATATTTAGAAACTAGATAATAATCTTTATTGAGAAATAGTGATTATATAGTCATTGTGAATCAAGAATAACAGAAACATGATTGTGTTGATCACATGGTTGGATGGTGAAGGGGGTGGCTTGATCCTGGTAATGAGTCAAGCGCCAAAACGAGGTATAAATCATAAGGGATCATAATTTGTTCATGTTGTTGGATTTGGCAATTCAAGTTGAATTCCTGGTCTGGCTTCAAGTGGCCGGGTAATCGGATTGCAGGTCACAAACCTGCTTGCTTGGAACCTTGCTGGCAGGTCAAGCCTGCTGTTTTGACATTAAATTGATTTATTTGTATTTTTATTTGAATTTTTAAAAATAGGGGAACTCATAAACACTTTGCAAAGTTCAGGTCAAACTTAATCTTTATAATGGACAAAATGAATTAACAGGACTCAGATTTAAAGCATTCAAATCCATCAACCATTTTCATTAAGTTTACTATGTTTTTTGGAATTGCAGGATTGTCAGATCCAAGAACCAAATTTCAAATCACTTTTAAATGCCATTAGTAAACTCAAATAATAATTACAGGAACTAGAATCCAAATTAAATTTACAGTAAGTACACTAGGAAACACCAATCCAAATAAAGAAGCTCCACCACAACTAAAATCAAACTAAAAGTTCAATCTCAACAACCATGTTTAGATATAAAAATTAATTAAACTTTAAATTATCCAAGCCCAAAAAGTATACAATATTATACACTTAAAATCACAGATATAGAAATTCTGTTACCATTCAAGGCTAAATCAAGAGAAAATAACTACTCACAACTAAACCAAAAATCCAAATAAATACATATTTAATCTAAAATATATTTTTTATTTTATTTTTATTGACAGACAATTGCATTCCCAACCAGCTCCTGCACCATCCTGCGGGGCAGCCCAGCCAAAAGGGCGTCTCAAGGGTCCAAGAATATACCCAGAACCCAACCTGAGGGGAGTAATGCTGACACACAGGCCACTCAAGGCATCAGCGCCAGTCAACCACCTCCTGCATCCCAAGCCAGATCAACCAGCCTGAATCCCAGACAGAAGCCGCTCTCAAGACCTGCCACAAAGTCTCTATACCAAGGTCATCAGGAACACTGAGGTTACTTACACCTCCACTGTGTACCCAGTTGTCACCTGGCCCCACACTCTGGATCCAAGAGTTGCCACTTTCTGCCTCTTTATTTGATACCTCCTATGAGCCATTGGCCACCACTGTTGAACCATCTGCACCTGTGATCTATTCAATTATTGACAGCACCACTGCAAGCAAGTGTGATCCCACCTTCTACATGAAGGTCCTCATCCTCTGTGTCAAGCCTGCTATTCAGGATGCTGCGGTACCATCCAAGGGCCAGCGTCAGTTGACAGATAGAGAACGTGAAGCTCTCATCAACTGCTTGAACAAGGGAATGGCATTTTGGGATATTGTGCCCCAATTCAATGTCACAGCCAGATATATTGACAACATCAACAAAAAGTACAGCAACACTGGAAAAATTGTTGAATCCTCCAAGGCAAAAAGACATCCCAAACTACTTCAACCCATTCATTTCAAGGAAATCAAACAGTGGGTAATCAAGAATTGCCACCTGGACACGTTTGCTGTCTAATCAATGCTTGCCACAGAGTTTGGGCTTTTGGTTTCAAAAACCCTTGTTTACAATACCATGGTCAACCTTGGCTTCTCATGGAAAGTACTGGGGGTTTCTCTGTACAATAGGAACAGGAAAAAACAATCAAAGATTGACACATTTATGCTGAGACTTATCTGGCCCTTAAGGAGACTGGCAACATACAGTTCTTCTACATTGACAAATTGTTGTTTTTCTCCTTGCTCAGGTCTAGGCATGGGTGGGTTGAGAAGGGGTCCAAGGATAGTGTAGCACATTGTGCAGCTGTTTTTTCCCTGACTTATTAAATGGTAGCGCTTCTTGTTCCTCGCAGTTTGAATCAATACCAGATGATCAAGGGTTCCCATAATAGCAGGACATTCCTTGATTTTCTCCAAACTGTCAAGGAGTACTTTCAGATTAATTACTGGGGCACAACTAATATTGTTGTGTTAGATAATGTAAGCTTCATAAGGTGGATCTGGTTGTTTCCAAGTTCCCTCCAATCAATAAAAATAGCCATTTGGCCAGCCACCACCTTGCAGACTGCTCAATAAGACTCCTCTTCCTCCCCCCATATCCTTATTTCTTAACCTAATCAAGGAGGTCTTTGGGTGGATCAAGATTAAGGTTAAAGCAGGGCTCCCACAGGACACCAAAGATCTCTTCAATATCCTTGAGGTCAGTCAATTTGTGATGCCACGCAATGTGGTGGCGGCTTTTTACAAGCACTCCAAATCCTTCCTCACCAAAGCTCTCAACTCCAATCCAATCAGTTAAATGGGTGCTCAGGATTTTATTTGATTTTTTGTTTATTTTTTTTATTAGGACTCAAAAATTATTATTTATATATAATGATGTGACGTTGGATTGTGTTATAGACATATAAGAATTTTTACAAAAAATAAATAAAATTGATTATACTAGATATAGAGACACAGATTTTTATTATAATGCACCAAATATTGTATTGAATGTAGAGCTAACAAATAAATAAATTAAAAAAGATAGAAATAGACTAATTTTATTTGAATAATTGTGAACCCTTTTTAGTATGTTGGCTTTTTTGAGCCACAAATTGGACCTTGTAAGTCATCACCTGATCTTATTGATTTAGTGCCACTATAGCCACACAACACAAAAACCAATGGTTTTTGTGTATCTCTTTCTAATTAGTACTTATGATGCGGGATAAGCATAGAGAATCTATGTATCAAATCATATTACAAGTGAAAAGTAATTCAAGTTCTAAACAATCACTTGTTGAAACATAAGTGGAGCAGGCAGCTTGATGCAGATAAATAGAGCTCTTGTTGTTCAACTATGTAATATATGAACCTGTACTTGATAATCAATTAAATAAATAAATTATAAACCATATTTTATTATTACACCTGTTCACTTTATTAAATTATTTTTTTAATTATTAAAAACCTACTTAAATATTTACTATTATAAATTTAAATTTAAATTAAAAAAAATAATTAAAATTAAAATTAAATTGCAAGAGAAAAATTTTATTAGGGGGATGCAAATTGCAAAGGGGAATGTAATTATTCCAGGGTATTATACCCCAAAATTATATTTTCTGCTAATGTGTTCAATTGGGACCACATACTCTTCTGTACGTGGTGGACAACTCTGGCGCCAATTGCTAGAGGGGTGGCGCTCAGCACCCTGGTGGTGGATGAGCGTCTTATAAAAGGTATTTGTGAAAGGGAATTGATGAGGATTTGGTTCTTGGGAGTTATTGTGTATCCATAAAATGAGGCTAAAGTAAAACAGCCATATAGGGCATGCTCTATTGTTTGGTAGCCCTGCAGCGTCTTCATTTTATCCAGTGCCAGCCGGAAGACATCCATTTGAAGGGAGACGTCCTCCAGCTTCTTCATGTTGGCCTTCATAATGCAGTGAAGTACTACCCTGAGGTAAACAGCAAGATGCAGTTGCTGTGAGGTGTAGATTTCTGCAAATAAGCAGAATTTCTTGTATATAATAACTAATCTATTTGTATAGGAATTATTTGAAAATTTGATTAAAGGAGAGTCAGGCCTTTTGGAGGGATCTGCCACCCATGCCTCTGCAAAAGATATGAATAAAGGTTTCATCTTATTGACTAAAAATCCATTGCCTATTTTATTTGATATTGATTTTATTAAGTTATTGAAGATTGTGGATTTGATGTTTTCTTGTGAAACTTTTAAATTGACTTTTTCAGGTTTATTTCATATGAGTTCATAGTTGAAAATTAAAATTGTTCAATGCATTCAAAGATAAATTTGTCAAAATTCATGTTGGCATTCATTTGAATTTCCATCAATCCTTTGAAATTGATACTTGCACCTACTTCATAGGCTTCTTTAACCCAAGTTGAACTTCCTTCTGGCGCTTTGAATTCCCTATTCATTGCTTCTTTTGTGCATATCAATTGATGTTATTTTCAATTATTTTATTGATTTAATTTTATTTATTTGTTTTACAGGGGCTACCAGTGAATGGTAACCCCTGTAAAACCAACTGGGCGTGAAGGCCGCCACCTCAAAGACATCAGCCCCATTTCTGGTTATAACTAAAGTAAATTTAAGAAAAAATATATTTTAACTTACTAATTGTTTCCCTTGCAGCCCCCTCAGCCACAGCCGCCCCTTCAGCAAACTTCATGACCGTTGGCTGCTCTTCATTTGATTTCCTGGGCTTGATCTTCCTTATTTTCTGTGCTACTTGTTTTTCCTCTTGATTTTCATTTGTTGAATTTTCATTGTTCTTTGAGGCGCTTCTGCTTCTTGATTGTGCTTTGTTTTCATCTGTTTCCATTTTATTAGTTTCCTCTTCATTAGTGTTTATTTCCTTTGAGATTTCAGTTCCTTCAATCCATTTGATTTTCTTGTTGTTTTCTTTGGCCCCTTGCCAGAACTCCTACAAATTGTAGGCCATGTCATTTAACTTCAGACTTGATAGGATTGTTCTCTGTAGATTGAGCAGCGCGTCTTTGTTCTTTTTGTCTATAATATTTCCTAGTTTATTCAGAGCATATTCTTTTGACTGGATTAGTGGCTGTCCCCTATTACCCAGCTTTCCTGTTACTATTTCCCTGATATTTTTTCTTTTTCAACAATCTTTTGCAGGTGTGCTTCTAATTCATTTATTAAGTTATAGATATTTGACATCTTGTTTGAATTACATCAAAAACTGGTTTTTATAGTACTACCTTTAACACATGAATATTTTCATCATAAAAAATAAATCAAGAATCACAAATGTATAAATTACATTAGAATATTGCAATTAGATGTCAAATCTTGATATTTTGATATTATGTGCATAACCAATTCATTTTGTTTAATAAAATTCATTGTAAACTTGGCCTTTTTTATTGTAATTTATATATAATGGACTATGTTTATATTAGAGAGACATTAACACTTAGCATGAATATTGATACATAGTGCATTTTACAGCCTGTATATTTACCTATTGGTAATAATTCTATAAAAATTTTAGTTGGATTTTGCAAGGTATTAATAATGTCATGTGTTAATAACTTACTGTTTATTTTCATTAATTGGTGATTTTCTTTGCTGTGGCAATTGTGGATTTTCTGATATTTACGCACTAGTATCCAATTAGTTGGTTTCACATTCAATTGCACAGGCAACTGGAGGTGAAACTATCCAATTAAATGCAATCACATTATCAACAGCAAATGAACTATCAAAACATCAAGGAAAAGACAAATGTAATAAGATAGATTATAATATATAATTCTACTTTATTATTAGCATTTTTTAAAATCAACTGTAATCAAGCATCTATTTTTTAGCCATCCTAAAATGGAATAGGGTGCTTTTTGAGAATGCCTATGATTCCTAAAAGATTTAGCACAAATCCACTCTAGATCTTTTATCATCCTTTTTGAGACACCTATAAATTATATTTTTTTCAAATTCACCTCATTTCTGATTTGAAATTTGGTTCTTGGATTTGACAATCCCACAATTTCATATTCATTAAGTTTTACGTGATGTCTATGATTTGTTTGAAATACAGAAAATCTCAAATTGTACATTAGAATCCTGCATTTCAGATTCATGTATCCTGCATTTGTTTGCTGGGTTTTGTCTTTTGTTGATTGAGTTATCTGCTCAAGAGATTCAAAATTAGCCAATTTAAATAAATCAAAAAAGTCAAATTAAATGTTTGATTTTATTAAATATTATATTTTTCACTCAGCTGAATTGTCCGCAAAAGTGATTCAAAATTTGGACCAAGGATTTGACAATCCCGCATTTTTATGTTTAGGTTCTGAATTTAACGTAAGCAATACATAAAAATCATTGGTGGTTGTTTTGTGTGGCTATACTGGCACTGATTTAATAAGGATCAGATGATGACCTGCAAGGTCCTATTTGTGGCTTAAAAAAGCCAGAGTACCAACAAGGATTCACAATTGTTTAAATAAAATTAATCTATTTCTATCTTTTTAATTTATTTATTTGTTAACGCAACAGTCAATATAATATTCAGTAAATTATAATAAAAATATATTCCTCTTATCTAGTATAATTAATTTTACTTACCTTTTCTACATACTCTTATACGTCTATAATACAATCAAACGTCATATCATTATATATAAATAATAATTTTTGAGTCCTACTAAAAACAAAATAAATAAAAATAAAAACAAATAAAACCCGGAGCGCCCATTTATCTGATTGGCTTGGAGGCCAGGGCTTTGGGGAGGAAGGATTCTGAGTGCTTGTAAAAAGCTGCCACCACATCAGGTGGCATTGCAAATTGACTGACCTCAAGAATATTGAATAGATCCTTTGTGTCCTGAGGAAGGCCTTGTTTCACCTTATTCTTGATCCAACCAAACACCTCCTTGATTGGGTTCAGAAATGGAGAATATGGGAGGAGGAAGAGGAGTCTCATTGGATAGTCAGCCAGGAGGTGGCTGGCCAAATGGCTATTTTTATCAATTGGTAGGAACTCAGACACAACCAGATACACTTGTGGAGCCTGACATTATCCAGCACAACAATGTTGGTTGTACTGTGGTAGTTGATACAGAGATAGTCCTTGACAGTTTGTAGAAAATCAAGAAATGTCCTGCTATTATGGTAAGGTAGGACACACCATTTCAAAAACAGCACTTCAATTTATGCCATCTTGAATTTAATTTGAGATGTCATTTTTTGAGTTAGTGATTTTGAATCACAAAAAAATAAAATAAACAATAAAATAGTTAAAATTTACATATACCTTTATAATGAGGTATCTCAAATTTACACCATCTCAATTCTATCACTTTGAGTCAGATTAATTTAATCTTATTTTGTTAACTTTATTTACATATGAAATCACTTAGTGTGGGGCGTGTTTACGCCATCTTGACTTTACGTCATTTTGAATCACACCATTTATCTTAAACTAAAATAAGCTTATAGCTGAACTAAAACAAAGCCTGTTGTTGTAAAAGTTGCAGCAAATGGTTGCTAGTTTCTACAAACAGTTAGTCAGTGACCTAATTCTTAATACTATACCTGTTGATGGTATAGTGACAGCCTATGAAAGACCAAAGAATAATAAGGTGTATAGACAAAACTGGTATTTATTTAGATAGTATTGCACTTATATAGTGTGAGGCAGGGGAATTGCCACCAGAGGCAGGGAGGCACAAACAGAAGGACTTCCCAATTGCAGGAGAGTGGATTGGCACAGCTAAAAGTCCCGCGCAAGAGAACAACTGCTTCCTTGCGGCTTTCCTTAAGGAGGTAGATATAAATAAATTTGTTGTTCTATTTATAATTGCAGAAGTAAAGCCTATGCCTTATGTGCATTCAAAAGGATAACTGAACATCCGTTTTAGAGGCGTTTTAAATGCCTTTATCACTAGTAGAATCAAGATGCAATAGCATGATTGTGTGATTGTTCTGTTGCTCAATTCCTAGATGGACAACTTAATGTCTAATCCATTTAATCTGCGGCATTTCCCTCCACTGGATTGGACAACAGGGTCAAGAATGGCTTGGCATCTCTAGGTAGCAGCTATAGTGTTGGGGTCAAATCACGTGTCTCGTTAGGTGGGGGTTTGTTGCCCAATCCTTGGTCATTGGCTTTGTGGATCTGTAGGCAACCAGTTGTGTTTCTTGGCTGTCATTCAGGTGGTAGAACAGTTAGTGCAGTATCAGAAGAGTCTTATCAGTCTCCAATAAACGCCTTGTTATTTCATTCTTATTCCTCATACTTTGGTGCAACACTATTGCAAACAGGACAACAACCCATGGAATTTTTTAATTAGGCTTTTGTTTTTTCAGGTTAAAGTCCTCATTGGGGCTTACTCTTGGTCACTAGGAGCAGCACACATATACTAAATGTGTACTCTAGTGATCAATTGCCCAGAATGAGTCTCCTTAAGGGTGTAGGAGTTGGGGCCAGTCTTCTGGATAACTTGAACTGGACCTTGCCAAAGGGAGGCAAGTTTGGATTTGCGGCTGTACCCTCTATTGCTGAAGAAGTAGACTGAGTCTCCTACCAGATAAGTGGGTAAGGCAGGGCATTTGGATGCAGCTTGTTCTAGGTCCTGTAACTTATGGTTTAAGTTTACAGTGTAGGCCTCTGATTGCAGGAGGATAAGAGTTTGAACCAGCTTTTTGAGGTACGCCTCTGGGGAAACAGCCAGGCTGAGTTTTACCAAGGAATATAGTAAAGGGGGAAGTCCTGGTTGCCGGCTGTAGAGAAGTTGGAAGTGCATTTTTGCCAGTGACACAATGGTACCCAATGTTATATGCAAAGGTGGCCTCAGGCAGGAAGGTATCCCATTAATTCTCATGTTGGTGACTGAGCTTCTGGAGTATCTGGACCAGGCTCCCATTATTGCGCTCTACCATGCCATTTGTCTGTGGGTGATAGGGTTGGATAGTGTCCCATGAATTCCCATCAGTTGATTGAGGCGGGGGATTATTTAACTGGTGAAGTTGGTACCATTGTCTGTCAGCAGGATCTGGGGGCAACCATGTTTGTATATGATATTTGCCAGGATGAAAGTGGCTGTCACCAGTGC
Organism: Entomophthora muscae; assembly: GCA_014839935.2. Classification (NCBI taxonomy): domain Eukaryota; kingdom Fungi; phylum Entomophthoromycota; class Entomophthoromycetes; order Entomophthorales; family Entomophthoraceae; genus Entomophthora; species Entomophthora muscae. Next base: position 170,437 of record QTSX02003699.1, read on the forward strand.
AGATTGATTGGGATTGCCTTGGCCTCTATTCATTTAATCAGATGATCAATTGCCACAATGATGAACTTGTTGCAACTGTTGGTAGCTGGCAGGGGGCCCACTACGTCAATGACTATAGTGTGGAAGGCAAACCCAGGGCGTACAAGTCTGTGTTGAAACTTGGCAACCTTAGGCCTCTCAATGTTGTAGTCATGACAGTTGGCTAGTGTATCCACTACGTCAGTGTGCATTCCTTCCCAGAAGCAGTGCTGCTTTAGCATAGCTAACGTCTTCTGTATGCCACCATGGCCATTAGTCTTGTGAGCGGCCACCACTGAGTCCATGCGTAGGGATGGGCGTATGTAGGATAGCCAAGAGTCTCCACAAAGCTTCAGCAGTTGTCCCTTAGAGACCTTGGTATCAACAGCTAACTTCTTGAGTGCCCTCTGTATCTCTACTGGCTCCTCTCCTCACAAAGAAGGATCCTCCATAAGTTTGTCATAGAGAATGTCAGCCATGGGGGATACTAAGGCAAAAGTTGGAAGGCAGGAGAGACAGTCAGCATTCTGGTGGGCTGCCCTGGCTTGATGAATGATCTCGTAGTCATAAGCCTGAAGTTTAATGGCCCAACATGCCAGACGTCCTTTGGGTCCTTGAGGGTCTTCAGCCATTGCAAGGAGGCATGGTCTGTTACAACTGTGAAATGTACCCTATGGAGATAGACTCTGAACTGTTGGTAAGAGTATATCACAGCCAGACACTCTCATTTGGTGACAGTGTAGTTCCTCTTGTGAACATTAAGCGTATGTGAGCAGTATCCAACAGGGTGTTCAAGTCTGTCAGAGTCCAGTTGGGAGAGAACACCCCCAATTGCAGTCAGACTAGCATCTGTATGAACCACAAACAGCTTGGCAAAGTCAGGGTAGGCCAGCACAGGAGCTGCAGTCAGTGTTCCTTTGAGAGCATTGAAGGCAGATTGGCACGCTGGGCTCCAGAAGAATTCTTTATCAGCTCCAAGAAGCTGAAAAAGGGTTCACCCAGGGATACAAAGTTGGGAATGAAGCAGCGGTAGTACCCAATCATTCCCAGGAAGACCTGCATGTCCTGCTTATTGGCCGCTATCTACATTTGCTCAATGGCTTCCACCTTCAGAGGTACAGGGCGGAGTCCATCTTGGCTAATGATGAACCCCAAGAACTCAAGGTGCTCCTTGAAAAAGTTACACTTGTGTGGCTTGAGCTTGAGATTAGCTGCAAGTAACCTCTGGAAGACTTCCTCCAAGTGTTGTAGGTGATCATTAAAGGTTTGGGAGAACACATTGATGTCATCCAGGTAGACCAAGATACTGGTGAGTTTGAGGTTGCCCATCACTGCATCCATAGCCCATTGGAAGGTAGCTGGGGCATTGGACAGACCTTGAGGCATTTTTTTGGGTTGGAATAGCCCTTAGTCAGTGAATTGCACTTTTTTTTTGATTGGCAAGGGGTAGGTCATCTGCCAGTACCCACTAATAAGGTCTATGGCACTGAAGAACTTGGCGCAACCCAGTTGGTCTAAGGTATTATCAATACAAGGGAGGGGATATGAATCCTTCTTGGCAATAGCATTCAGTTGACGGTAGTCAATCATCACACGGTTGCTGGCATCCTTCTTTTTGATGATCAGGAGAGGAAAAGCCCAAGGGCTTTTACTGGGGACCAGTAAGCCAGATTCCATTAGCCTCTGAAGCTCCTCGTTAGCCATGGCATGATTGGCTTGACTACGCCATATAGGTCTGGAGCAAATAGGTTGAATGCCTTGGGTGTCAATATGATGAGCAACATCTGCAGCCTTGCCCAGGTCATAATCATCCTTGGCAAACACATCTTTATACTGGGCAAAGAGATCCATAGCTTGATCCTTCTGCTCTTCAGAGAGGCCAGATAGAGAGTTGCGGCTTATAACTGATAGCACCAGTGGCTGCTCACAGGGTAGACCCAGCTCAGAGAAGTCCACAAAGGGGGCGGTCTCCTGAAGGTTGTCATGCTCTTCCAGTTATATATAAGTCAGAAGTTGATGTTTGGAGACAACCATAGCTTCACAAATCATGTTGGCCAAGAGTATGAGTACCTCCTTCTCACTTGGCATGAGGATGCCTGATGCAACCCATAGTTTTAGTCTGGAGGCATTAGGGATGCCAAAGATTTCTCCATGAGTGCCAGCTGGTAGAGCCAGCAAGAGGCCTGTATTATGGATCACCTGGGCGCCAGGTGTGATAGTCACATTATAGGAGTTGTAGACTGGGATACCCTTGGCTTCCCCAATTGAGAGAGGTAGCACCTTGACCTTCTTACTACGCAGTGTATAAGCAACTGGAAGCTCTCTATTGACGTACTCCAGATTGATGTAGTGCAGATGTTGTAAGGGCAGGTCAGACGGGCAATAATCATGATAGAACATGGGTATAGAATGGCCCAATATTCCAAATGTATGATCTCCATGGTTAGTCACAGTGCCATACTGAACCATGAAGCTAGTCCCAATAAGAATGTCATAGCTGTTATTTTCCAGAACTATAGCAGGAGCAGTGACCATTAGCTTCCCAAAGCAAAGAGAGAGAGAAGAGTTGGCTCCGTTTGCTCTAGTGGTCAGTGGCCCAGCAGTAATAAAAACTCTTCATGGTAGGCCAAGTCTGGGGCCAGCTTAAGCTTCTTAACCAGCCAAGAGGATATAATGTTTCCAGGGGCACCAGTATCCAGTATGGCCCAGACATGAGTCTTGTTCACTACCAGGTTAATATAGGTGCAATCCTGGCGGTCCTCTCTGATCTCCACAATCTTTGAGACCTGGTGTACGCTTAGTTCTTTGAACTTCTCCAGGAAGGTAGCCATGGCAGCTCCCACAGCTGGGCTTACTTTCTTGAGGAATTCTAGCAGTGCTGAGACGTTTACTGTGCAGAGCAGCTTGGCCAGTTGTTCAGCACTGTCCTCCTCATGAGTGACTTCAACACCTGGTTGAGCCAGTTGTTCAGCATAGGGTAAGGACACTGTTCTCCAAGATATTTGGGAGATAACCACCTCAGGGCAAAGTGTAGTCCAATGAGTTTGTGTGTTAACAGTGAGGACTCAATGGAGGAGGTCCTCTTGAACTCTGTCAGACTCTGAATCCTCATGTATTGGTTGGGAGTTGAAGTCAATCAGAGAGGGTTCATCCTTAGGGTTGGTCCCAGAGGATGGCAAGGTAGCAGGCCTCTGATCTGGTTTATCAGGGGGAAGTGGTATGGGGGAGATGAGGGTGTCAAAATTACAAAGGCAGCCAAGGATTTCTCCTTGTCCTGGCTGCTTAGTAGTTTTTTGACTGGTCCTCATTGTCCTCCTCAATATCAGCGTCCTTGGCGTAATCCTCCTGAGTGTCCTCCATGCCTACATGATGGATCTTTTGATGTGTATTCCTACATTCCTGAGAGAAGTGGCCAGCCATACCACATTTGAAGCAAGTACAGGGGCCATTGTTGACTGGAGCAGGCCCAACCTTGTCAGAAGGCTTGGGCATCTCAACAGCCATGTGGGGTCTATGCTCAGATTGCTGGAAAGGGAAGCCTTTAGGAAGAGGGACTTCAAACTCCTGCTTGTAGGTGTGTAGGAGGCAGATCAGATCCAGTACAGTGCAAGTGTTGTAAATGCCTGACTTAAGGGCCAGAGATAGTTCCTGGTTGACACGTACAGCATTAAGGAGTGCTGACTGCACATCAATAAACTGCACTGCACTCATAGACAACAGAGTTTGAGCTTCAAGGTAGAACCTAGAAGTGAAGTCTTCTAGGTTTTCCCCCACCTTTAACTTGGTGTCGGCAAAGTCCATCTTACAACCAAGGAGTGCTTCTTGGCTACCAAATTCTTCTGTCAAGGCTCTGGACACGTTGGCAAAAGTCCAGTCATTATCAGGGAGACATGGCAAGATAATGGTTTAAGTCTCAGCATCCAGACAATTGATGATTGTGGAGTCCCTCATGGCATTGTCTGCGCCATACATGAAGTTCTGGTACAGACGTAAGAACATGGTTGCATTACTCTTGCGGTCAAACTTGGGTAGATTGACGAGCTTGAAGTTGTTGGAGCCATGTTGGAGGGGAGCAGGTGTGATCCTCACTGGAGAGCAGGTGAGACGGGAATGGCTGAGAGTGGAGGCAGCAAACCTAGCCTCAGAGGCGCAGCAACAATTTTCCTCCCACTGGGCTTTGCGTTCACCTTCTCTGTTTTGACCAGCTCCAGAAGCTTCAGGGGTGGCCAGGACGTCATCCTCAGACTCCAGTACTGGCTCTAATACTTGTACAGCGTTAGGAGCCAACCAAGTGGGGTCCTCATTGCTTTTGTAGCTATGATAGAACTCATGACTAGAGGACCTTGGTGGACTGTGGTGACTCTTGAAGTTGATGGACATAGCTTGTAAGTTGACGGCCATAATCTTACTGTCCATACTATACAATTGGCTCTGGAAGGCGTCCAGGAGAAGCTGTTGCTTGTCCAGCTCATCTTGGTAGATCTTGTTCTCCTGACGGTTGATATCCAATTCATCTTCCAGAGAGGTGATGCGCTTTTTGTGGGTGGCAAGCTCAGCTTGGAGAGAGGCTATTACTTCCTTGTCCTTCCTGACTTGGGTCTGGCTGTCAGCTCTGTCATGCAATTGGCAAAGTTGGAGACTATCCTGAAGTTCTGACACAGTGTGGTAGCCATCAAACAGGAAGGCAAGATTGGCACTCTGCTGGACCAATTCTGTCTGCATCTTCTTGTAGTGATCAAAGAGCTCAAGAATTTCTCAACCAAGAAGGGCGCTAGAAGGGGAGTTGTCAGTGGCGTCATAATTGAGGGTGAACAAGGGGATGGTGGCAAGGCGGCAGGCTAAGACTTCCACCTCATGAGTCAGGCTTCAAACCATGGGGCCAGTCTCCAGAATGTGGTTTGTAACCACACTAATCCAATTGGCGTCAACACCCTGATTGGTGAGGGTCTGTACCACATGCACTGGAACTAGCTTAGCTATACCTGCTTTGATGGCATCAACCCAGTGGAGCATGGTGTTCTGGGTGTTGGTGACTTTGGCAAGATACTGATTGACAGTGGTGAAATTATTGCCAAGCTCAGAGTAAAGGACCTGGAGGAACGTCTATTGGTTAGATACCAGTATTCCCTGGTCATGCAATAGGCTTTGGATGCAGCCCAGGTGCATTTGGTTGTGGCATACAGAAGGATGGACAAATTGGTCTAGGTAGTCCTTGATATGTTCAACAGTACAGAGGTCACAGCAGAGCTGGTCAGGGTTGAACTAGGAGAGATTCTGAAAGTGACCCAAGGAATTTTCAGCAGAAGGCTGCTGAATGGCCAGGTGTTCAGAGCAAGCACCATTGCCAGCAGCACCAGCATCCATGGCGTGTATGGCATTACAGATGGTGTCCTTAGAAGGTGAAGAGTTAGCGTCCATCTCCAAGGGGGCAGGGGCTTGTAGGAGCAGTGGTTGACCTAAAACAATAGGCTGGGGGCGTTGATGTTCTGGCATGAATTGACTTAGGTTGGGAAGGCCATAGGGAGCGCCTGCTCTTTCCCCAGCATGGACATTAGCAGCAGTAAAGGCCGGTGCCTGGTGGTAAGGAGAAGCAGTGTCAGGAGACTGGGCCAGGGGCATTCCTCTCTCCTCATTGAAAGGACTGCGGGGGTGGGGGCTGTTGGTGTTGTAAGACATGAGCGCCAATGTTGCTAAAGTTGCAGAAAAGGGTTTCTAGTTTCTATAAACAGTTAGTCAGTGATCTAATTCTTAATACTATACCTGTTGATGGTATAGTGACAGCCTATGAAGGACAGAAGAATAATAAGGTGTATAGACAAAACTGGTATTTATTTAAATAGCATTGCACTTATGTAGTGTGAGGCAGGGGAATTGCCACCAGAGGCAGGGAGGCACAGACAGAAGGACTTCCCAATTGCAGGAGAGTGGATTGGCACAGCTAAAAGTCCCGCGCAAGAGAACAACTGCTTCCTTGCAGCTTTCCTTAAGGAGGTAGATATAAATAGCTTTGTTGTTCTATTTATAATTGCAGAAGTAAAGTCCGTGCCTTGTGCGCATTCAAAAGGCAAACTGAACATCTGTTTTAGAGGCGTTTTAAACTTCTTTATCACTAGTAGAATCAAGATGCAATAGTGAAATTGCGCAATTGTTCTGTCGCTCAATTCCTAGATGGACAACTTAATGTCTAATCCATTTAATCTGCGACACCTGTGGTATAGTACCAGAAGATGTTCCTATAGTATTAAACTAAGACACTTATACTAAGAACAACCTAAATAGACACCACTATGATAGTCCTTCTAGTGATTGTCATTGCTGGGTAAAAAAACCAGTTTTGTTATATGTAATTTATAGCTTTTTTATACATGGATATATTTATAAGGGTTTCCTCTATAAAATATTTTAATAGTGATTTTAATATGGAAGGGGGTGATTACGCCATTTCAATTTATGTCGCTTCAAATTCCACTGAGTTTCATATCATCCAATTAATTTAATGCACACAATTGATAGGGGAAAATAAAGAGAAATTACATATGATGCCAGGCTACGCTATATCAATTCCCCCACTGCAATTCTTGCTTTCTACTTTTCAAAAGTACATATTCACGTCAAATACCATATTAATAAAAAATGTAAGAAAACATATGAGACTTTGCAAATATATATATTTTGGCCTCCTCTAAACAACTGGGTACTTTTTAACCCCAGTTGTATAAGCTGTTTTTTAAGAAATTCAAGCTTTTCTATTTGGCCCGGTTGATGTAGCTCCATTGTAAATTTCTTAATTTAATATAAAAAATGGTCAAAAACACTATGTTTTTGAGCTACGGCACCTCAATTATAGCACTTCAAAAAGCCATTTTCACTGCAAGTTTTTAGTCAAAACTCAAAGTTTTCATACTTGCATTACTAATAAAAATGATTTTTATAAAATAAAAAACATTGAATTTTGATAGTATATATTTTTTATCTTCTCTACAATTCTATGTAAAAAACTGATACTTTTATATTAAAACATTCTCATTCTTCTCTTTAAAAACAACCCCCAAATTGCTCATATTTTGATACTAATTCACTTTTAGATGCCTTCCAAGTCAACTGCCAAAGCTGCGCCCAAGGCCTCAAAGGCCTCAAAGTCCAAGACCACTCCTCCCAAGGCCAAAAATGCCAAGACAACCCAAAAGAAACAGCCTTCTAAGGCCAAAGCTCACCCCAAGACCCAAACTCCATCACCTGAACAAGAAGCAAACAGTCCTACCCCTCCCCATTCTCCATTTATTTACTCCCCCTCTGATCCTCAAGAGAAGTTATTTAACTTCAATTGCCATTCTGACCCCACTTCAGAGCCTGAGGATGAAGAGGAGCAGGAGCCTGAGCCTGGTGCTCCTGCAGATGAGCCAATTGAGCTCTGGGATCTTAACTCCATCCACAATGTATGCAACCAAAATGGCACCTTTGCTATGCCAATAACGTACCCTATCAGCTATCCAATTATGACTAAGAAAGGGGGTGCTGGCTTTGTCTACAAGGGATACAGCTTCAGCTGTAATGATGAGAAGAAACCCATCCACCAACATCACTTCAAATGTGATAACGTTGACTGCCCTGCAAGGCTCACCACTTATGGGTTTACAAGATTCAAAGCCCTAACTGTTAACCACAACTGCACCAAGCCTTTTGACCCTCTCTATCAACTTATCTGCTGGTTTCTTTGCCAGGTGATCCCAACCACAAAAGATCAAACTGCTACTGAGTTTTTCAACAATTTGCTCCTTAATTTAAATGATACCCAACTAGCAACTGCTGGTGGTGCCTCAAAATTACAGAGATATCTCACTGATCAGAGATATGCTCTGAGAATTGAAGGCGTCAGTGCAAGCTCCATTGACCAATTGATCATTACTGAGGAGCAAAAACTATCTAGTCATGAGGAGAGATTTTTTCTTCATGATGATGGTCAAAATGCCCCAGACTGTATCATCTGCTTTGCAACAAGCCAGGATCTGTGCAACATCCTCAAGTGCAAGACCTGGCTTGCAGATAGAACTTTCTCAACCTACCCAAAGCTCTTCAGCTAGCTTTGGAATATCCATGGGCAGGTTGGGAATCTAGTTCTTCCCCTTGTCTTTTTCCTTCCCAACAAGAAGCAGGAAACATATGTCTGGGCACTCACAATTTTAAAGGTTAAACTGGATGAAATCCTCCCAACTATTGAAGAGGAGCCCAAGGAGACTAGAGGGCGCAAGAAAAAATCCACCTCTCAAGAAGAAGACGCTCCCACCCCAACCAAGAAAAAGCCAGAAAGCCTTCCCTACCACAAATATCTGGTAGTGGATTTTGAACAGGCTCAGGCAAATGCCTTTATTTGTGTCTTTAAGAGCTCCCCTCAGGGATGCTACTTCCACTTCTGGCAGGCACTCTGCTGCTGCCTCCAAAAGTGCTTTGAACTTCATGAGCTGGTCTACACTGAGGGCACCAAAGAAGCAAAGGACGTTTTTAATTGCTTTTCTGCCCTTGCCCTTGTGCAAAAGGAGGAGACCAATGCCTTTTATGATGCCCTCCTCTGCCATCTCTATATCCAGGCTAACCAGGCAGCCTTTGCGCCCTTTATTGAGTATTTTAAGACTCAATGGGTTGACATCTTCCAAGGAGCACACCATATTAGAACAGGTGGTGACTCAATCACCTGGAACTGCTATAAGCAGGTCAAAGATGGGTTGATCAAGACCACCTCTTCCCTTGAAGGGTGGCATAACCAGTTTGCCACAAGGATTAGGGTTCATAAGCCCAAATTCAATAAGATCATGATCAACCTCAAAACCCAACAAGCCATCTCTTTCCGCCTCTTTAAGACTGGTATGAAGACCAAAGGCAACCCCCCCCAAGAAGGCCAAAGCGGTGAAAAAGCACACTGAAATCAGCAAGGTGGTCCTTGCCTACTATCCCAAGGATAGCAAGCTTGAGCATCTTCAAGTCATCTCAGTTGCTCTTTTCACTAATGTTTGAGCCTATTTCAAATAAATACTACTTTATATTCTCTCTTATTTCCTTTGACTTTACCATTCTTTGAATTTTTTTGGTATTTGGTACAATTATATGCTTATTTTAAAGTATGGTTTGTAGTTAAAATAGATGAAAATAGTTGTTTTTGGGATTCCTTTAACTTTTGGGCTTTACACAACTATTTTGCTATTAATTGACCCCATTTTTTATTGAAGATTTAGAATTCTGGGGATTTAAGCCTAGAAATATTTTTTGAATTTTATTTTTTGGGAATTTTTTGGGTAATTTTTGGAGATCAAAAAATCTAAAATTTTAAAACTGTTTTTTCTTAGTCAAAATGCCAAAAATCAAAATGGTGTTTTCACTATAAAATTGAGATAGCTAAAAATCAAGATGGCGTTTTTTGAGATACTGTTTTCAAAATGGCGTTTCCTACCTATGGGAACCCTTGATCATCTGATATTGGTCCAACCCGCGGGGACCAAGAAGCGCTACCATGGAATAGATCTGGGAACAGACAGCTGCACAATAGGCTACGCCGTCCTTGGGCCCCTTCTCAACCCACCCATGCCTAGACCTGAGTGAGGAGGAAAACAACAATTTGTCAATGTAGAAGAACTGGACATTCCCAGTCTCTTTTAGTGCCAGATATGTCTCAGCATAAATGTGTTGATCCTCAATGGTCTTCTCATTGTTTCTGTTGTACAGCAAAACTCCCAGTACTTTCCAGGAGAAGCCCAAACCAACCATTGCTTTGTAAACAAGGGTTTTAGAAACAGAAATTCCAAACTCTATGGCAAGCATTGATTGGACAGCAAGTGAGTCCAGGTGACAATCCTTGGTAACCCACTGTTTTATTGTGTCAATATGCACAGGCTGCAAAATTTTGGGCTGCCGCTTAGCCTTGGCAGATTTTGAAATTTTCCCAGTGTTGCCATACTTGGTGTTGATTTTAGCAATGTATCTGGCTGTGACACCAAATTGGGACATAGTATCCCAAACTGCCATTCCCCCGTTCAAGTAGTTGAAGAAAGCTTCATGCTCACTATCCGTCAACCAACACCAGCCCTTGGCAGGTACCACAGCATCCTGGCTAGCAGGCTTGACACAGGGGATGGGGACCTTTGAGTAGAAGGTGGGATCACGCTTGGTTGCGCTGGCGCCGTCAATGGTGGTATACAATACAGGGGCAGATGGCTCTTTGGTGATGGTCAATGGCTCATATGATGTATCAAAGACGCAGGGGCAGGAAGTAGCAACTCTTGGATCAAGAGTGCGGGGTCAGATGATAACTGGGTACACAGTAGAGGTGTATGTTACCTCATTATTCCCAATGATCTTTATATAGGAGACTTTGGTTGCAGGCCTTAAGCGCAACTTCTGTCTTGTATTGAGGCTACTGCTCCTGGCTTGAGATGCAGGAGGTGGTTGGCTGGTGCTGACACCTTGAGAGGCCTGTTTGTTGGCATGACTCCCCTTGAGTTAGGTTCTGGGTCTGTTCTTGGACCCTCTGGGACGCCCTTGTGGACAGGCTGCCCCGCAGGCTGGTGCAGGAGTGGGTTGGGAATGTGATTGTCTATCCATAAAAATAAAATTAAAAATATATTTTAGATTAAATATATATTTAATTGGATTTATTGGTTTAGTTGTGAGTAGTTGTTTTCTCTTGATTTAGCCTTGAATAGTAACAGATTTTCTATATCCATAATTTGAAGTGTATAATATTGTATCCTTTCCAGTTTGGATAATTTTAAATTTTAATCACTTTTTATGTCTAAACATGGTTGTTGAGATTGAATTTTTCATTTGATTTTATCCAGAGTGGAGCTTCTTGATTTGGGTTCGTGTTTCTTAGTGTGCTTATTATACATTCAATTTGTATTCCAGTTCCCGCAATTAATATATGAGTTTACTAGTGGCATTCAAAAGCAATTTGAAATTTGGTTCATGGATTTGACAATCCCACAATTTCAAAAAACATAGTAAACTTAATGAAAATGGTTGATGGATTTGAACGCTTCAAAATTGATTCCAGTTAATTCATTTTGTTCATTGGAAATATGAAGTTTGACTTGAACTTTGCCAAGTGTCTATGAGTTCCCGCATTTTCAAATATTCAAATAAATACTCAAAGAATTCAATTTAATTAAAAAAAGGCCATCCCGCAAAAGTGATTTGAAATTTGGACCAAGGATTTGACAATCCCGCATTTTTATGTTTAGGTTCTGAATTTACAGTAATAAAAATTAAGCATTTTCTTAGTTGGTGTTGACATTGACTTTGTTTTATCATTTATTATCAAATCTGACTATGAGATGCAATATGAAAATTAGTTTATTTAGCAAACGGCTAGTAGGCTTTGGCCTAAGTGCCAAATTTAAGTTAACTGTTTGCATGTCAACAAAGTGTCAACATGCAGACAGTTGACATGCAGACAGTATAAATGCTGACTGTTCCACACAGGACAGGTCAGCAATGGAAATATTGGTAAGGATGGATACTTTTTCTTTCAAAAATTTCTAGGATGTGCAATATTTTGTAATCAGTCAAGAAACAAAACCTGAATTATTCTTTTCCTCTCTCCATTTCTGGTATATTGTGGTATGGAATGGATTTGATAATTTCCCAGACAAGTAGGATGAAGACTTGCTGTAGTTGAGGTGTGGAATACATTGGGTGAGGTGGATCTTTGAGGCCACATCCAGAGCTATGACTCACCATTTGGTGTCTTGTGTGTTGGTTAGATTTTGACAAATTTAGTTTTATTGATAATGTAAGTTTGCTTCTGTTTTTCTAACATTTCATATTGGATGGTAGCGCCAAAAACAGCTGACATTCAATATGGGGAAATTAGTTGCTGTAGAAGATCTTGGTTACATGTTGTTTCAAGAATTGTTTTAGTACACTTTCATGCTCACCTTAATAAAAATATTAGTATTTCTTTTTATTTATTTCTATGCCTTCTTCTATATCCTCTCCAGTTTCCCCCTTAACAGGGGCAGCTTTTTATGTCTTCTCAATTTCAGGTTGCTGTTTATCTTGTGTTGGTATATATTTTTTAATTGATTGAACATCTCTGGATTCTTTGCCCACACCTCTGCCATTGAAAAACCCTGTGGCTTGAGCTTCAGGTCTGCAAGAACATCTTTCTGAAAGTTTAGGAGCCTGTCCATGAGTTTGTCCATTGTATTAGGTATCTTGTTTTTAAAACCTTCCCAATAACTTTGTTTAACTTGTCACTTTCTAGCACCGCTTTATTAATATTTCTCTTCATCTTTTGGTTAACCTCTTTAATCTTGGGCACTGCTACCTCAAACTCTTAGATCAGTGCTTCCAATTCTTCCATGCTCTTCTTGTGCTCCCCCAGCCCCTTTTATACCAATAAAAACCATCCCCAAAAATGCATTTGTGATTTTGAATTAATAAGACTGACTAAATATATCAATAAATAAAATTATTTAATTTTATTAACTTTAATTACATAATATTAAATTTATTTTAACATTCCATATAATGTTTGTATATATCATATACTACAGGTATTCTAAATGACATGATGTGTTCCAGTGCAGGATAATTTGTTCTTAACTTGGTATATTAATTATAAGCCAGGACAAAAATTTATAAAAAATTTAATCACTTTTGGAGGTTATTGTCAGAGACCAATTGTTGATGGAATACTGTTTGAAACAGGCAGAGGAACTGCTGGGCCAGAGGGTAATGCCCACCATAGGATTGAAGCTAAATTGATAACATAGGATAAGGATCAACTAAGCAAGGACCAAGTACAAGAATTTGGTACCATGGAGTCCGCCAAGCCTGTAAGAGTAATATATAGTACTCCAACTATCTGGGTAGTAGTTATATCAGTGGTTGTAACCAACTCTTGTGGATAGCTAGGCTGTGGGGTTAAAAGGGGAGTCATTGGTACCAGGTAGGCAGGCAGATAATTGTACTTAACACAGAATAGTCTGGGCTGCACAGTGTATCACTTCCCCTTGAGGTTGAATGTATCTGTGGTTCTGGTTCCTGCTAAGGTTTTGGTAATAAGTATATTTTCTGGGGTAAACTTGGAGTAGGCTGGGTTTAGAGGGTGCTAAGTAAAATTTACAACTCCAAAGAGTGACCCAGATGAACAGAATAACACAAGTAAGAAGGCCACAGCTTTTAGAGTAGGAGTGGTAGGGGCTTTTGAGTCTGTATGGCTATGGTGAAGGTGATAGAATACTAAAACTAGATAAGGTAGAATCTTTGTGAACTAAAGGTTCATTTAAACTTTAGTATCAGAATGACAATACTGCCATTCTCAACATAGCTGGGGTTTTTATACTATCAATTCTTATGTTACTAAAATTGCTGGCTTCAGGTCTGAGGGCATTATTCCATTGACAAATGAGCATTTTGAGGGGGCTTCAGAGGCAGCTAATCCAGGTTTGACTGGTGTTAGTGAATAGAAGTGGTGACATTCTATTTCTCTGCTTCTATTTCCAGCATGACACAGCCCAGTCAAATGTATTGCAGTTTAGATACTGGGGGCTGATGCCAGCCAACGGTTATTGGGGGGTTTGTCTTCATGTTTTTCCTTAGCCTCTTTTAGGCAAGCAGCTGCTTTTGTATAGTTTTGGGCCTTTGGTGGCATTCTCTTTAATGTGATTCAATTCTTATTTGGGAAATATACTCAAATTGGTGGATTAGTTATTTGATCAACTTTAGACTTGAGCCCCAAAATTGTGGGTGGCTGGGCTCTTGGCCCTCTGGGTTGGTGGGCTGCATTTTATGGGTACCAGGGCTCAATTCTTGCCTTTATTTTCTTTTTATTATTTAAAGAAAAATATCATTCATGACACTGGACCATGTTGGATTTCTACATTGATTTTCCCACACACATTAGACACCAGTTTGATATAATTTGATACAAGAACCTACAAGATGTATTATTTGAAGGAAAATAAGCTGCTCAGAAATCTGACAACCTACACACAACAAACAAACAAACAAAAGGAGAGTCCCTTGCCAAAAAAACACTTTTCTAAGCAAACAAACCAAGACCTTAACTCTCACCCTTGAGACGTAAACTATACAACTCAGGCAAATCAGATTAGTACTGTCACTGTATATGAGGAGGTAAAAGCTCAGGTGAGTTTTTAGGCAAGCCACCCTCCCCCACTTTATAAGACTTCTACAGGGACCAGGAAGCTGATTCAATCATCATGATCCAAGTATCTCCCAGCAATCTATACTGTTTGCTGCAGAAAGCCAGAAATAAACTTCTCACTTATCATTTCTGTTTTTTCAGATATCAAAGCACAGTACTAATTTTATACTGGAATATACCAGTCCCTTGTTGAAGAGAAATATATTAACCTCATGGAATTATCTACAACCAAGAGCAGCGTCAAAAAAGTTGACATGGTAGATAACAAGAGTACCCCAGTAATTAAAGAGGCAAAACCCTCGGGCAAAGACAGGGGATGTTCAAACTACCCAAGTGGTCCCATCATTACAATAACTAAGTATGATTTAGTGATTGTTCAAGTTTAGATGAGAAAGACAAAACCTCACATTGATTGAGACAGTGCTATGCTCACCATATAGAGAGGAAAATTACACCACTATGTATATCTGACTCACCTTGACACCCTCATGAGAGATCATGTATTTCTGAAGATTACCAAAACAAAAGAGGAAAATGATGCCAGGAAAAATTGACTGTAATACCTTTACATAAGAAATCGTCCATTTCAAAAATGTGGGTCTTTCCTGTGAGCAGAATCCTATATGCCAACAATTTTTCCAAAAGCTTCCCTCTGTATTACATATAAAGCTTCCAAGCCTACCACCTGGCAGAGGTATACAATACAAAAATTCCTAAAAGAAAGCATACCCAAGACACACCCTATCTATTGCCTAACACCACAAGAAGATGATTCACTAAAAGTCTATCTGGATGAAATCCTAGAAAAGGGGATCATTTGACCGTCAAAGTCTTCCTTTGGTGGGGTGGTCTTCTTTATAGCTAAGAAAGATGATGGTTTACGTCTCATTACCAACTACAGAGCACTTAACAAAGTCACACTTAAGAGCATGTAACCCTGACTCTGATTGATGATGTTTTGATGTGCTAGGGGATCACAATTCTTCACAAAGATTAACTTGACTTCAGGATATCATCAGATCCAAGTTAAGCCTCAAGACATTCCAAAGACATCAATCAGGATCAAATATAGGCTTTTTGAATGTATGGTCCTTAATTTTGATATGAAAAATGCCTTAGTATCTTTGTGACATTCATTAATGAAGTATTTAAGGAACACATTGGAAAATACACCATAGTCTACCTAGATGATATAATAATATATTCTCCACCAAAGAGCAACACTGCAAGGATAATTTTATGGTACTCCACACCCTCCAGGACAATCAATTAGTAGCCAAACCATCCAAGTGTGAATTGTTCTTGAACTGAGATACCTTTCCTAGGACACATTATTAACAAAGATGGGATTAAACCAGACCCAGAAAAGGTAAGGGCCATCACAGACATTTCAGCACTACATAACAAGAGTGAACTTCAGACGTTCTTGAGAAGGGTTGCATATATCAGAAGGCTCATCCCAGATTGGGGAGATCTGACTGCCATACTATCCGTAATCACTGGCAAGACAAGTAAACTTTTATGGAGCCCACTGATAGAACAACACTTCTGTAAATTGAAAGAAAAAATGATTACAGCACCTATCTTGCAATATCCAACAAAGAAGGGATCTACAAGCTAGAGACAGATGCTTCCAATATGCAAGTGAAGAAGCACTCATGATTCAAACAACAGAAAAGGACTTCCTCCCTGGGGTGTGTGAATCAAGAAAACTGCCCAAATGTGAACAAAGATATAAAATTCACAACAAGGAATTGATAGCTCTTGTACATTGCTTAACAAAATGGCGTTTGTATGCAGAAGGCGCAAAAATATTTGAAGCAGTAACCAACTACAAGGCATTGGTATTATTTTGGACACAACAGCACCTATCAAGACAACAAGCTGAGTGGATGAACCTCTTACAAAGGTATCCAATGATAATTAAATATAAACCAGGCAAAGAGCTACTTACTGCAGGCCCCCTATCAAGGCTATACTGTAATCACTTACTCTGCATTAACAGAGAGGACCCCAATTGGCCCATATTAATAATGGGAAATCTCCAAGAGGGGTTCTCACCTGGTACACCAATGAACATACAAGAAAAGGTCCTTAATAAAAAATACCTGTTCAAAAACGTATACAGCACTCTGCACCACATGGGTCATTATTTTAGGAATTAGGCCATTTTCTAATACACATGCTGCTCAAGTTGCAGCATAACAGTTTGATTTTGAAGAAATCAAATTTACAAGTATTTATATTTAAAACAGTAATAACTCAACAAATATTTTATATTTTTTTCACACTGTAAGCTACCAAAATGAAGCTAAGAATCTTATATTTTTATTGGTGTTAAAATATTAATATGTATACTATATTAAATATTAAATCAAAAGCAATTTAAAAGAGCATATGTAATATTTTATTATATTATATTATTTTGATAATGAAATAAAATAGATTGCTTTAAGCTAAAAATAGTTACTTTTTTTTAATTTATATATATTTTTTATTGACCAAAATTAAAGATAATATTAAGAGCTTTATTTTTGCATTTTATTTTCTTCAAAAATCTCAATTCTTTAGGCCTTTATAGTTGTTTGAAGTTAGAATGTTTTTATCACTGTTTAGATTGATTTTAAGGTTCAAGTGAGCTTCAAACCTCAAATTAAGCATTATTTAAATGTAATTCTTTAATATTTTATCATTTTAAAAACATGTGGAAGAGTTACAGTTAAGTGAACACATCATTTTAATTGATTTGTATTGATTACAAAGAGGATATGATGTAAAAATGATGCTTAGCTGCATCACATGAATCACATGTGCATAAAAACTGGGTATTTAATTACTTCTACAAACATGAATTCAAGTTCAAACTATAGTAAAAGCTATCACATCATTTCTTTCAGAATGGTGCCATTTAGCTTGGTCTATAAGAACTAAATCACCACAAAGCTTCTAATCCAAAAGAAGTCATTTAAAGGCCACACTCTGATCAGAACTACTCTATCATTAAGGCACATTTAAGAGATCTGACCTAATTACAGATTCAAAATATTATCATGTCTTCAGTTAAAATTACTTCTGCCATGTTACTCTTTTTTCCTTGGGAGCTTCAACAAAAAGAAAAAGAATTGCAATGTTAAAAAATACATTCCTCTTTATTGCTGGTGATGATCTTGATACTTTCATCAAGCACTTCCTTACTCAAACTGAATTTGGGAAAGCTCAGTTCCTGCCAACTATTCAAATTCAAAAAGACAATGAGTTCATTGAAAAGTTAAAGGATCTCCTGAAATCTTCTCCTCAAAAGCATCTCCCAACCTTGCAATCTCTGGTTACTTCCAGCTACTCTTTAAAAGAGCTTAATGATATGGGGTTTAATATAACCAAAAGTGAGTTTGAATACTCAGGAAAAATAAATAAAAATAAAAAATGTAAGCTTAAACAAAAAAGCCAAAAAAATAGGAATTATTCATTAAAAAAGAAATAATTAAAAAATTGCTGGAAAATTCTTTTGAAACAAGCCAGTTTACAAAAAAAGTGCCTGAAATTTTTTATAAAGATATTGAAAAAGAAATGAGTGAATACTCAACTGCAATAAAATACTCCCTGTTAAAAACAAAAAAGAAATATATGAAAATATGAAAATAAAAAATTAAATTTCAGTTTCAATTTCAATTTCTACTTACTATAAATTAATCCCTAAAAATATAATAAAAAGTAAAAAACAAACTGATATGTGCAATATTTGTAATTCAAAAAGTTCACTAGAAAAAAGAAGGAAGAATGTGAAAGTAAAAACTTGACATTACCAGAATCTATAGATAATGACTTAAAGACTATTAAACAGCACCAAGACTTTTATGTTCATCAAAATAGGGAATATAAAAAAGATATTAACAAATTAGATGATGAGTCTTGTGTTGTAGTTATAGATTATAAAGAAAACTTATAGATTGGAAGTGGTCCAATTGAGACCAATAATTGTTTTTATCCAAAAAAAACCCTATCTCATTATTAGAGGTTGCATTAGTTTTTAAAGAAAACAATCAAATTAAATATGGATATCATGATTTTTTGTCTCAAATATTATCACATGATTCTTTACTTTCAGGTAAATGTCTAATAAGTCTTCTTAACTTAGATAGATTTAAAAAAATAAAAGTGTGGACTGATAATGGAAATCATTTTAGATCATATGAATTTTTATATTACTTATTTAAAGAGGCACCTAAATATTTTGTCAAGGATCTGGATATACATGTATTCTGGCTACTGCCAGCCCACTTAAAATCCAGTCATTGCCTGATTTGATGCCTTTCCAATATACCGTTTGACATACCGGAAATGGCAACAAACCAACATCACATGACTGTCCAGGTATCCAGCAACTCAAACCCATCCTGCACATGACCAACCCCTAGGTTTGATCTAACTAAAATCTCTGCCACAGCTAAAGCTATATAAGTCTAAAGTATTATCTAATAAAACAAACTTCTTCTCTTCTTAATTCCGTATTCAAAGCTTCCCCAAAAAGCACTCCTTATTAATATTAAGGGTTATATAAAATATAATTGTTTTGTTGAATGTCATGGAAAAAGCATTGTTGATGGTCACTTTGGTGTAATATCAAAAATGTTAAAGGAAAAAGAAAACGAGCTTTATATTAACAATATTAATGATCTTAAAAATATTTTTGAGCCTGAAGAAAAAAGAAAAAAATTATATAAATCAGTACTATCAGGCTCAAATATTTCTCAAAGTCATTCTTTTATATTTATGAGAGAAAAGTTAGGCCTATAAAAAGAGAGCTTGAAGTTAAAAATCTGCGCATTAATCTTTTATATTTGATGAAAGATGGGGAGTTATATACTTCACCTCTAACATTTGAAAGTTTATCAGAATATTCTGAGATAACTTATCATTTGAAATCATGTGATGATACCAGAGAAATAAAAATATCAGAATATGCTAGTGGTGTATTGGGACAAGTTCATGAAGTAGGGCAACTTACTAGAGGGTGTATTTTAAATAGAGGTATCATTCTTTCAAAAACAACAACATTTTTTTCTGAAACAAACTAAGAATATTTATGATAAGCCAAAGATAGGGTAATAACATTTATAGCTTTGGGGCTGCTATTACTCTCCCATACAGCTCATCATAAATATTTTTGGTTTGTAGTTTGTAGTAGCACTTAAGATATCTTCAATAATACTATAAGTTACAATTTTCAATTCTAAAATTGATGACTTATTTTTTTAAAAAAATTAATCTAATCCCAAGACCAATTACAGTTTTGGGATTGATTGTATTTTAAGCTCTTTGAATAATTTTAATATGAATAGTGTGATTAAGTTATAAAATAATCAATCTGGCGCCTAGGCATAACAAGAAAAATAATGAACCATATATCACCAAGTGAAGATACAGTGCCATAAGTACCATCAACACAAAAGATTGACACAATCCTCTGCTACCACAGAGATTTGGGCCACACATATAGTAGGGATTGGCATGAGTATCTTAAGACCTGCTACTGGTGGCCCAACATGTTGATAATATCAAAGAGGTGCTCAAACAATGTGAAATATGTGAAACGTATGTGCACTCTAAGCCATCTCCCAAGTCTGTGAGGCCAGTAGCAATCACCCAAAATTAAAGGCATAAGCATTGGAAATAGTGAGTTCCATGCCCAGAGATAAAAAAGGCAAAAAATACATCATCACAGCCATCAGTTATACAACAAGATGGTTTATGGCACAAGCCACATAAGAACACAAAGTAAATAATGTGAGACAATGTATTGGCAAGAAAATCATAGCCAGGTTTGGGAGACCTGAATCCCTGATTGCAGATTAAGAAATAGAACCCACTGCCATAGACACAAATGTCTACCTTGAAAAAAATGGAATAAAGCATACTGTTACCAGCCCCTATCACCCACAAGCTAATGAGAGAGTGAAAAGATGGAATGGTGCTCTTGTAGAGGCACTCAGTAAACTATCCAGCAATGTCTCATAACTCTAGGCTGACATGCTCCCTAAAGCATTAATGGTATATCAAACATGTGTCAACCACAATACTAGCAAAAGCCCACAAAAACTTGCCTATGGGCATAAAAACCTGCCATTTTTAGCACTACATCAGGACCATGATTACCTCTATCCAATAAAGTGCCAGACAACAATGACCCTGACATGCAGCGTGCTAGGAAAAACCAAGAAGACAAGGAAAAAAGAAAGGGTTGAGAGAGAAAAAATTCCATTACAACATAAATGCTTCCAAGTTGGGGACAAGATCTGGGTTGTTAATCATGATATGCACAAACTGGAGCCAGGGCTATGAGGACCATGAATTGTCATGGAGTTCAAACCAAATAACACTTACCTTGTCAAAGGTATTGGCGCTCAAACAGAACTCAAGAGTATGCATCATGACCATCTCTGCCTGTGAAAAGCAAGAACAGCACAACATAACTCCCAAACTCCTGTACCCAGTGCAAAATTGGATCAATGCCAAGCCCAAATCCCTGACACTCTCAAGAAAATTCTTAAGGTTCCACCTTCTAACACCCCAGGGGGAGATGGCACAACATCTACAATTACTCCCTCTCTGGGAATTAATTCCCAGAGTGATTCCCTGACTGACCATTAAGTTGGTGGCACTCTTATTAATTGCACATCTAATACAGGAATCAAACCTTTTGAGTCTTTTGTGGAACTTTACTTGGACAAGCCTCATAACAGTCACGATGTACATGGACAGCATATGGCTTCCAATGATACTATATAATCCTCTAAATTCATATCAATAAAGTATTATTATCTTCTCAATTTTCCCCTTTATTTTGTTTTATATATTTCTCAGAAGTATAAACTTGACAAAAGCAAAAAATGTTATTACAATGTGTGGTACTGTAAAGTGAGATTCTCTGTTCTGGTGTGGATTACAAGGCGAGTGCTGATTAAGATTTTAACTGCTTGGGGTTGTTTAGTTAAAGGGGATCTGAATCAACTTTGATTTTATATGCAAGGGATTGGTGAGGAGAGCCTGTAGTGGATAGAGGTGTATCTTGGTTGATAGTGGAGTTTTCCAAATGTTTTCTTTGGGACTGGAGTTGGATTGAGTGAGCTACGGATCTTGATTTAAGATTTTAAACTTTTGTTGGGAGCTAAAGCTGACAGTATGCTGCGCCAATTGAGTTTACCCTGTTTGGATCGGATCAGACGATATGTGATGACATTGGGTTTAAATCCTGATCCTTGGCTTTGGATTGGGCTTTTGGTGAGATGGAGTTACGTCAAAGTATTGGTAATTTTTACTTGTAGACGGCATTTGATTTACAACTGGCATGGTGGCCGGCAGTAGGCTCCGATGAGGCGTTTTGTTTCAGTGCCGATGTAATCATGTTTAAATTGGGCGATCCAGGGATTGCTTCGGAAACTTTTGGAGCTGTTATTTATTCAACGCTGAGGATAAATTTACACGAGCGAATCGATATCAACCATTTGGATGTAGGGAAGGGAGTTTTCAAGGCTGGGGGCTTGGCGGCAGGAGCATAGCATACAAAAGTCTTCGGTGTGGTTGTGGTGCTTGATGGGGCGGGAGAAGATCCGCAGCCAGGAGCCGACGCTGAATGAAGATGACCAGGACTTGCGGTGTGCGCCGACTTTGTTCAGCTCGCGGATGGTTCGGTTGCGGAGGGAGGGGGAATGGTGATAGAAGGCGGAGTCTGGGGTGATTTTGGCGACGGGGTCTGCGCTGAGCATGGAAGTGAAGGTTTGTGAGTCTTCTTCATCCCAGGCCAGTGAATCAAGGAAAGAGCCCAGCGGCGACATGTGGGGAAGGATCAGTTCCACGCGTGGTGGCTGACTCGAAATCGAAAGGCGGCGGGCAGATCTAAGCCGCCCCGAGTTGCCAGCTTCCGATAGCGTAAATCTGGGAGTGGTAGCCATTGTTGATGAGTTTCCTTAGCGCCAAGCTTTATAGCGACGCCATGGTCATCGCCATTTGGTGGCAGGGGTAGTGATATCACTTGGCCCAATCAGATTGCGGCATCTAAAATAAAACCATTCAGATTAGTCTGAATGAACGATTCCGCTCTTGCCCCTTACTTTCAGTGTTTGTAAAATCTTAATATTTAGTTACATCAATTGCACATCTGGCGCGACGCAAATCCCTAAGACTGAGCAGATCAAAGGCCACAAGGATTGCTCCTGAGCAAACAATCTTACTGTAATCAATTATTCACCCATCCCTTATCAACAGAATGCTTTAAACCCTTTATCAGTGTTTATGATGCTAATTCATACCAAACTAAGCTTTTAACTAAAAAAACTTTATGACCCATAAATCCGCGACTATTAATTGAAGCCTTCTGCGGCTCCAAGATATTCCACAATGTTGCTACCTTCAAATAATTCCCTTATCAGATGTATTTAAATGATCCTATTTCTTAAAACTAAATAGAACAGGATATCTCATTTACCAACTTACTATAAACAACATGTCAAATATTACATCCCATCATCTAAAACAAGGACGATACATTCAGGCTATTAGCACATATGACCATAAACTGAGAAGACCCTCAATCACCCATGCCAAGGCTTCTTTACCTAACAGCATTACCTTATAACTTTTAGCCAATTCCATTTGATTCAGGTTTATCAATAGCATCTATGATGTAGAAATTTCATAACAAGTAAAAGAGTGGGATATAAATAACTCTCTTTATTGTTGTCAGAATAACTCATGCTTGCTTCCAACCAACCTGAGGATAGTTTCCCGTTCTTGACATGTAAAATTCCTATTAACCATTCAACTAAATATCAGGTTACCTGTCCTTGTATTGCCATAACAGGTGGGTTGGCTCCCAGAGAGTCGTCACCTGATCCAAAAGACATATAACTTATCTTGATCCTCCAAAGACCCAAGCTGAAGACATTGCAAGCCAAGTTCACCGATTGAGACCTCCAGCTTTTATAAAATAAGGAGTGTGAGTAATATCTTTTGGTTGGTGACTCAGCTAAGAGAAAATCTTCCCCCTGACTAAAAATTATAAATTAAAATTCCTTTATTATAAATTAAAGTTGTTATCTAGTCTATTATATGTATTTTCACTTTGCAACTCTAATGAAAAGCACAGCTATGCCAACATGACAGGTAAAAAACTAACCCTAAAGCCTACTAATTTCCTAATTAATAAATATATAAAGTGACTCTGCGTCTGTCTGTCTGTCTGTAATGTTGCCTCAAGTAGGCTCAAGCCATAAGGGATTTGAATGAATCAATTTTTATGTCAAATTTAATTTTAAAAGTTGATGATCAAGCCAAAAGCTCAATTTAGCTCATGCTCACATGTAATCCTTTACATGATTGTTGAAAGCAAAAATGTTAAATTTAGTGGAGTATGGTCTAAATTATGTTAAGTAAGAATATAAGCAACTCCAACTATAATAAATATTTATTCAATTGCTTAATTTTCAAATTATGATTTAACTATTGCAGAGTGGCTTATCTGTGTAGCTTATCCAACTTTAGAATTTGTGGATTAAAATTGGAAGCAGCACAATCAATTGTTTACAGTACTTTTATATGATTGGATGTTAAAACTTTGCTGAGGATTGAATTGGCCAGCAAAGAGAGCTTGGTTAATTGAAAGATAAATGATTCAAATTATACATATAGATATTAAAGATTTTTTTAAATTCAATTTTATATCTTTCCTTGGATGGAGCAGCCACCTAGTATTTTAATATTACTGTAAATTCAGAACCTGAACATAAAAATGTGGGATTGTCAAATCCTTGGTCCAAATTTTGAATCACTTTTGCAGGATGGACTTTTTTAATTAAATTGATTTTTTATATTTTCATTTGAATTTTTAAAAATGTGGAAACTCATAGTCACTTTGCAAAGTTCAAGTCAAGCTGCATATTTCCTATATACAAAATGAATTAACTGGAATCAGATTTGAAGTGTTCAAATCCATCAACCATTTTTATTAAGTTTACTATATTTTTTGAAATTGCGGGATTGTCAAATCCAAGAACCAAATTTCAAATCACTTTTGAATGCCACTAGTAAACTCAGATATTAATTGCGGGAACTGGATCCAAATTTAATGTACAGTAAGCACACTAGGAAACATCAACCCAAATAAAGAAGCTCCACTCACAACTAAAATCAAACAAAAAATTCAATCTCAACAACCATGTTTAGACATAAAAAGTGACTAAACTTTAAAATCATCCAAAACTAGAAAGGATACAATATTATGCACTTCAAATCATGGATATAGAAACTCTGCTACTATTCAAGGCTAAATTAAGATAAAACAACTACCATAACTAAACCAATAAATCCAAATAAATACATATTTAATCTAAAATATATTTTTTATTTTATTTTTATGGACCATCAATTGCATTCCCAACCCGCTCCTGCACCAGCCTGCGGGGCAGCCCGTCCACAAGGGCGTCCCAGAGGGTCCAAGAACAGACCCAGAACCCAACTCAAGGGGAGTCATGCCAACACACAGGCCTCCCAGTGTGTTAGCACCAGCCAACCACCTCCCGCATCCCAAGCCAGAACTACCAGCTTGAATCCCAGGAAGAAGCCACTTTCAAGGCCTGCTACCAAAGTCTCCTACACCAGGGTCACCGGGAACACTGAGGTTACTTACACCTCCACTGTTTACCCAGTTGTCACTCGGCCCCACACTCTTGATCCAAGAGTTGCTACTTCCTGCCCCCTCGTCTTTGACACCACCTACAAGCCATTGGCCACCACTGAGGAACCATCTATGCACTATTGATTTATTCAATCATTGACGGCGCCACTGCAAGCAAGTGTGATCCCACCTTCTACACAAAGGTCCCCGTCCCCTGTGTTGAGCCTGGTAGCCAGGATGCTGTGGTACCTGTCAAGGGCTGGCGTCAGTTGACGGATAGTGAGCGTGAAGCTCTCCTCAACTGCTTGAACGGGGGAATGGTGGTTTGGGATATTGCATCCCAATTTGGTGTCATAGCCAGATACATTGCCAACATCAACACCAAGTATGGCAACACTGGGCAAATTGCCAAATCCATCAAGGCTAAGCGGCAGCCCAAACTCCTTCAGCCCGTTCATATTGATACAATCAAGCAGTGGGTAGCCAAGGATTGCCACCTGGACACGCTTGCTTTCCAATCAATGCTTGCCACAGAGTTTGGGCTTTCTGTTTCTAAAACCCTTATTTAAAAAACAATGGTTGATTTGGGCTTCTCTTGGAAGGTGCTCAGAGTTTCTCCATACAACAGAAACAGTGAAAAGACCATCAAGGATTGACACATTTATGCCAAGACATATCTGGCACTAAAGGAGACTGGGAATGTCCAGTTCTTCTACATCAACAAATTGTTATTTTCCTCCTCACTCAGGTCTAGGCATGGGTGGGTCAAGAAGGGGTCCAAGAGCAGCGTAGCCCATTGTGCAGCTGTCTGTTCCCAGACCTATTACATGGTCGCGCTTCTTGGTCCTCGCAGGTTGGACCAATACCAAATGATCAAGGGTTCCCATAACAGCGGGACTTTTCTTGATTTTCTCTGAGTTGTCAAGGAGTACCTTTGGATAAATTACAGCGGCACAACCAACGTTGTTGTGCTTGATAATTTTGGACTCCACAAAGTGGATCTGGTTGTGTCTGAGTCCCCCCCTATTGACAAGAATAGCCACTCCTCCAGCCACCGCCTTGCTGATTGTCCAATGAGACTTCTCTTTCTCCTGCCGTATTCCCCATTTCTTAACCCAATTGAGGAGGTCTTTGGGTGGATCAAGAATAAGGTGAAACAAGGCCTACCTCAGGACACTGAGGACCTATTCAATATTCTTGAGGTCAGCCAATTTGCAATGCCACCTGATGTGGTTGCGGCATTTTACAAGCACTCAGAATCCTTCCTCCCCAAAGCCCTGGCCTCTGAGCCAATCAGATAAATGGGCGCCCCAGTTTTATTTGTTTTTATTTTTATTTATTTTGTTTTTATTAGGACTCAAATTATTGTTTATATATAATAACGGGACGTTTGATTGGATTATAGACATTTAAGAATACTAGAAAAGGTAATTAAAATTAATTATACTAGATAAGAGGGATTTATTTTTTATATGATGCACTGAATATTATTGGCTTTTGCGGTAACAAATAAATAAATGAATAATAAAAAAAGATAGAATAAAATATTTTATTTAAATAATTGTGAATCATTTTGGTACTTTGCCTTTTCTAAGCCACAAATTGGACCTTGCGTGTCATCATCTGCTCCTTGTTATTTCAGTGCCACTGTAGCTACACGACACAGCAACCAATGATTTTTATGTATTCCTTACTAATTTGTACTTAGGACGCAGTTCAAGCATATCAAATATATTTATCAAATCATATTACAAGGAAAAGGTAATTTGAGTTGTAAACCATCATTTGTTTAGAACAATAGTAGAGCGGGCTGCATGATGTGGATAAATTCAATTCTTGATGTTTATCTTTGTGATAAATGTACCCATACTTGACAAGATAATAAATAATAAATAGAAACATTTTTAACTTATTTTTAAATATTTAATGTGGTCACAACTTTAACTATTATCTTGTAATATATTTAGATATATTAATACTATAATTTACCTACTAAAAAAATAAAAAATAAAATTTTAAAATAAAAATATAATTAAAAATCTTAAAAGTTTAATAGTAAAGGTTAAATATTCAAAATACACCAATTTTTATTTAATTGTGATTTATTCAATATAAAAATATTCCATATTAAAATATTAAATATTTTTAATAGTAAAATATTTAATATTAAAATATATAATATTAAAATATTTTACTATTAAATATTTTAATATTATATAATATTAATATTAAATGTTTACTATTAAATATTTTAATATTAAATTATTTTAACAGAAAATATTTTAATATTAAATATTTTTATATTAAATATTTTACTATTAAAATTTTACAAGTAAACTTTTAAAATAGTGAAGTATTTAGTATTAAAATATTAATATTTAAATTTTAATATTTTAAATAAAATAAATTAAAAATAAAAAAGTTTTTTTTGCAAGGGAAAATTATTTATTGGGGGAATGCAAGTTGCAAGGGGAATGTGTTTATTCCGGGGAATTATACCCCAAAATTAAATTTTCAGCTAATGCATCTAATTGGGACCACATACTCTTCTGTATGTGGTGGATGACTCTGGCGCCAATTGCTAGGGGAGTGACACTCAGCACCCCGGTGGTGGCTGAACGTCTTATAAAGGCAGACAGGTGAGGGAATCAATAAGCAGGTTTTTTGGGGGGCATGTAGTACCCATATAGTGTTGCCAATGCAAATGTATCATAGAGGACGTGCTCAACTGTCCTGTATCCCTGTGGTGTTTTCTGTCGAGGGCTACGCGGCATATGTTGATCTGTATAGGTACATCTTCTAATTTTTTCACGTTGGCTTTCAGTATGCAATGGAGCAGGATTCCCAGGTACACTGCAATGTGGATCCTTTGCAAGGTATATTTCTCCGAGAACATGCATAATTTTTTGAATGTTTGTATTAACCTATTTATATAGGACGTTTAGTTGAACTTGAAGAGGGTACCGGGGGCGCCTGACTTGAATCTGCCCCCCAGGCCTCGGGAAACAATATCATTAAAGGTTTAAAACTATTCACGAGGTCTGCATCCCCGACTTTATTTGATAGAGCCTTAAAATTTTCATTAAAAATTGCTGATTTCAGATATTCATTTCCTATTTGAAAATTGGTCTTTATTAAACTTTTTTCATATTTGTTGATATTTAAGAATGGGAACCTTTGAACGCTTTCATATATGTATTCATCAAAGTTCAGTTTCAAATCCCCGCAAATTTCATTCATATCTTTTATTTTGATTGTTGATTCTAGTTCATAGGCTTCTCTTATCCATGGCAAGCACCCTGCAGGTGGTGAATATTCCCTATCTTGAGCTTCAATATTAAAAAAATTATTCATATTCTGTTGAATTATTTTATTTATTTGATTTTTATTTATTTGTTTTATAGGGGCCACCAGAGGCTGGTAGCCCCCATAAAACCAACTTGGCATAAAAGCCGCCACTTCCGCGACCTCATCCCCATCCCTTGTGATGACTAAAATAAATATAAGTTAAATATAAAAAAACTTACTGATTGTTTCCCCTGTGGCCCCCTCAGCCACAGGCGCCATATTGGCAAACTTCATGAGTGTTGGATGCTCTTCATTAATTTTCTTAGGCTTAATTTTTCTTATTCTTCTTGTAACTTGTGCTTCCTCTTGATTTTCATTTGATAAAGCTTCTGTATTTCTTGATACGCTTCAGCTTCATTCTTGTGTTTCATTTTCATCTGTTTCCATTTGGTTGGTTTCCTCTTCATTGGTTTTGATTTCCTTTTGAATTTCTATTCCTTCTATTAGTCTGATCTTATCATTTTTTTCTTTGGCCCCCTGCCAGAACTCCCACAAATTGTATCCCGCATTGTTGAACTTTAGACTTGATAAAATAGCTCCCTGTAGATTAAGTAATTTTTTCTTTTTTTCTTTCATCTATAATATTTCCCAATTTGTTCAGAGCATCTTCTTTTGGTTGGATCAGTGGCTGGCCCTTGTCCCCTAGCTTTCCTGTCACTATTTCTCTGATGTTTTTTTCAATTTCAGCAACCTTTTGCAGGTGAGCTTCTAATTCATTGATTAAGTTATAGATTGATGACATTTTGTTTGAATTCCATCAAAAAACTGGCTTTTATAGTACTATCTTCAACGCATACATATTTTTGTCATCATCATTAATAAATTTAAGACAATAAATGTAAATATTGCATATTTTAGACGTCAACTATTGATATTTTGATATTATGTGCATAACTCAATGTATTTAGCTTAATAAAATACATTGTAAACAAGGCCTGTTAATTTAAATTTATTTAAATTGACTGTGTTTATATTACAGAGCCATTAACGCTTAGTACAAATATTAATAGTTAGTGAATTTTACAGCCTGTATATTTACCTATTGGTAATAATTCTGTTAGCTTTTCAGTTGGATTTTGCGAGGTAATAATAATGTAATGTGTTAATAGATTACTGTTTATTGTCATTAATTGGCTGATTTTCCTTGATGTGGCAATTGTGCATTTTCTGATGTTTACGCACTAGTATCCAATTGGTTGGCTTCACATCCAATCACACAGGCAATAGGAAAACAAGCCGCCACCCCGAGACTGGATGTGGTTGGGGTGGCGGCTTGTTTTCCTATTGCCTGTGTGATTGGATGTGAAGCCAACCAATTGGATACTAGTGCGTAAACATCAGAAAATGCACAATTGCCACATCAAGGAAAATCAGCCAATTAATGACAATAAACAGTAATCTATTAACACATTACATTATTATTACCTCGCAAAATCCAACTGAAAAGCTAACAGAATTATTACCAATAGGTAAATATACAGGCTGTAAAATTCACTAACTATTAATATTTGTACTAAGCGTTAATGGCTCTGTAATATAAACACAGTCAATTTAAATAAATTTAAATTAACAGGCCTTGTTTACAATGTATTTTATTAAGCTAAATACATTGAGTTATGCACATAATATCAAAATATCAATAGTTGACGTCTAATTGCAATATTCTAATGCAATATTTACATTTATTGTCTTCAATTTATTAATGATGATGATGAAAATATCCTTGGAAATAAGTATATGCTACCACATCAAATATACAACATTCTTTAACACATGGAAACTTATAACAAATGTAAAAAATACATTATTAATTATGAACTGAAAGAAAAAATCAATTTTAATAGTAGTCACCAAGAAAAGATTTATTTACTAATCAAAGGACGGGAAGGGGAGGGAATGGGCAGAATGAACATCTCCTTCATCTGCGCCTGTGAAAGGGGCGGCATCAGAGATGGTGGGGAGGGAATGGGTGGTTGCTTGGGAGTCAGGGTTGGAAGGTGGGTGGCTTGACAGGGAGGAGGTTGGGGAGGTAGGGTTTGTTGCCTGGGGAGGGGCAGCAAGAGTGGTTTGCTTCAATTGCTCAAATTCTTCTTCCGTCACATATGCGGGCTTGACAAAACATATGAAGTTTGGGAGGGGAGGCAGGGGTCCTTTCTGGACTTATCACTATCACTTGCATAGAAGATGATGAGATCAAATAAGTCCTGGACAGACGCAGAAGGGAAAAGCTCATAGCCCATATCAATTTGGGTGCATAGTTCATTGTAGGTGGCAGGCTTTAAGCGCCTGAGAGCGGAACCAAAATTGTAGAGACATACATCTGCAAGATGCATGTTGGCGTAATTGATGGGGTAGGACCAGCAGGTATGCCCCACAGCCCTAATTCCCTTGGTTGCCCATTCCCGCTGTTCCATCTCAGCACTCAGTACAACTGTGTGCACGGCGTTTTCTGAGCGGCCCACTCCTCCAGCATGTCCTTGAGCTCTGCCTGGTAGGCATACCCATCTGCGGTGTTTGATATTGCTGAGTAATAATTGACGCCCAATGGGGAAACTGCCAATAAAACCCCAACAAAATGATACAAGATTGGGCTGCGCTTGTACACATCAGATTGTATACACTTTTCTCCATAGTCTTGAATACTTGCATATATCTTAGCATACCACAGGAATATTACGTCATTATGGGCCCTCATTGCCCTTCCTTTGATAAAATTAATAATTTTTGAATTGTAGGGGTTGGTATCCACCAAAATGGGGCCACTGAGAACTTGATTGAACAAGATTCTAGCAGCAACCACAACTCCTTGCATCCATGAATTCACCGTTCTCTTATTGGTGAATATGCTGTGGAGTCCCAGCTGGAGACGTACCTGGACCAGGGGCATCTGTGGGTCACATTCTAGAATGGCCATCATAATGGGATGGGCTGTGTCACCTTTGGTCAAAGTACAGGCACCAGTTGGGGTCATCTTGGTAGGGGGCCACAGTTGGCGTGGGCTCACAGGGTTGCAGTCACATTGGACTTTGCAAAACCCATTGCGGCCGCAATTTCCTCAAGGGACATAAGCATCCCTTGATTTTCAACCATTTCAAGAACAATCTCTGGAGTGATTAATTTTCTTCTGCATCTTGCAGGCTGATTGGCTGGGGTAGGGATGTGTCCATCTTAAAAATTGGTCAATGCCATCTGATTGGCTGTTTTGGGATTTGGGACTCTCTGGGTGACCCCATGGCTCAAATGACTGGTTCCAGATGCCATTGTTGATTCAGGATTTGGGGTTGGCAGCTGCCTGTGCATGATGGGCAAACAGGGCCATGCTTGAGGACATGGGAGAAAGAACACACTCCTGGGTAGTGCTTGCGGAGGGGCCTGTGGGTTGGGAGTGGCCATAGAGGGAGGCTTCACTATTAGAAGACCCAGTGTAGCCCTGCATGATTTTTTCAAGGCCAGGGAACAGATTTTTGCTTGGTTGGTGTTGGAAGAAGACATAATAAATTTTTATTAAAAAACTTAAGCTCAAAAAGAGGAGTGTATATTTTAGTCAATTTTATTTTTAAAGATGTTAATTTTTTGAATATTAGGATCTAAATTTTAGCCACACTAAAATGGAATAGGAAGATTTTTGAGAATGCCTATGCTTCCTAAAAGAATCAGCACAAATCCACTCTAGATCCTTTATCATCCTTTTTGAGACACCCATAAATGATATTTATTTCAAATTCCTCGCAATTATGATTTGAAATTTGGTTCTTGGATTTGACAATCCTGCAATTTCAGATTCATTAATTTTTACATTATGTCTATGATTTGTTTGACATACAGGAAATCTTAAATTGTACATAAGAATCCCGCATTTCTGATTCATGTATCCCGCATTTGTTTGCTGAGTTTTGTCTTTTGTTAGTTGAGTTATCTTCTTAAGGGATTTGAAATTTGCCAATTTAAATAAACAAAAAAAAGTCAAATCAAATGATTAATTTTATTTAAATATTTTACTTTTCACTCAGCTGAGTTTCCCACAAAAGTGATTCAAAATTTGGACCAAGGATTTGACAATCCTGCATTTTTATATTCAGGTTCTGAATTTACAGTAGTGTTGAAACTGCCAGTTTGACCCTCAGCAAAGTTCCATACAAGAGACCCTATGCCATACAAACTGACTTTTTCATCACTCAAAGCCAAATGAGAAAGTCAAATTGAATTACCAAAACAGGGGAAAAGAACCAACATCATTCTTGCCCCAGTGCTATCTTGATTTGACTCTTCACTCCTTACCTGGATCAAGTCACCCCCTTCCTAATACAATTGAATGATTGAAACAATCTTGTTCCTCATAAAGAATTCACTCAAACTATATAATCTCTCATAAACCAATAAAGTCATCATCTAGTCTCCAAATATTTTTCCTTTGCGACTCTACTAATACACCACAGTTACAACACTGTTAGCACCAGGAAGTTTTTCATCTGACCTCCCTTTTCAAAGTTTCTCCTGCTGTTTGTACTTACTGCAGCCAAACAATTCTTGATATAATCATGTCTGGCCTCCCTGTAGACTGGACACCATATGCACCTGGTGCTGAGATACCTGATGGGTTTGTCCTCTACCAGAACATGGTGATTTCACTCCCTGAGTTTAATGCCCTGTCTGCCCAAGGGTTCTTCCAGGCCCCCTTCTCTACACCTCAAGAAAATAAAAAGCATCATGCTTTCAAACTTGCCCAGAAACTTTGCAGTGCAATCTTGGAGTTATTTTCCAGGGCCAACAACAATAACCCCACAGCATGCATCTGGTCCACCCAAAACAATCTGACACAAATTCTCAGGGAACTGACCCAGAGCTGCCAGCTTGCCAGCGTCTGATGCTGCCAGGCTGCGGACTGGGTGGGCAGGGGCCACCAGAGGATTAGTGCTAACTTAATGAGGTAGGACATTGATTTTCCCACCCAGGACCACAGGCCAGTGGTTAGGACAATAGTGTCTATTACCCCAATGAGAGAAATATACACTATCCCAAATAGCTTGTTGGTATGGTCCAGGGGAAGCTCAGCAGCAGATGCAGGCATTGGTTTGGGGGTGAAGGTGGTTCCATGTCTAATTGGTATGCAGGGAGAAAGCTGTATTTATCTCTGAACAGGTGGGGCTCATTAACGTGCCAAGGGCCCTTCCTGCTGTATCTGGTTAAAGCTTTAGACTGGGATAAGGAATAATGTGCTAATATCTTGTCAGAGGTGTAAGATCTATATTCAGGCTTCAAAGGGTATTCTGTAAATGAATGGGACCAAAAGGAGCACCTGGCAGAAGATAAGTAGATGGAGGGCACATGAGGATCAGACAATTTTTGGGTTAACTGGCAGATAACTAAGATAAAATATGGCAATATTTTAGAAAACAATATCTCACAACCTTTATTTAAAAATGACAATAGGGATTAGTCTTGGCCTGACAGGTACTTATACCATCTGCCAGGCCTCATTTTCTGGTTGGTTTTCTTGAGCTTGGGTGGGCTAGCAGTCGGGGTCATAGATGGCATTTGGCTTGGGCAGGCTGCCATTGGCTACCTCTGGATAATAAGACTTCAACCCTTTCTGTTTGGCAACTTGTAATAAGGCATTGGACAGGTGTTTTGGTCCAGTGCCACTTCCTGGGATTCAGGCAAGTTCAGGGAAACTCTCATTGGTGGACCTGCTTATTTCACCAAGCAAACTACTGGTTTCAAATGTTGTTACCTCAGGGAAACTCCTGGCATCAGGCACTGGCAGTTTGTATTCAAAACTCTGTGGTGCAGTCAAGTATTTTGATCCCAGCGGGTTGGCATCAACTTTACTAACAGACAACTTATCAACTGGTTGTGAACTGTCAAGTTCTCAGTCTTCCAAACTGGCAGGCTGCAAAGGGTTTTGTTCATGATTTAACCCTGGCCCCATACTTTGGGGTTTGGATATGATGAAATTGTCATTCCTGACACAAATAGAATGCCTGACACACTTCTGTATTGCATAAATCTCTTTTCAGAAATGTCCTTTCTATAATTCCTGACAACAATCTATTCCTTGGTTTAGAAATGGATAGCTTTTCTCCTTTGGTTTCTTCTGAATCCCCTAAAATTATTAACTTGGTTAGTAGTAAATGCTCTGTTTTACCTGAGGGGAATTGTTCAGGTTTGATTGCTGAGCCAGGAATTAAAGCAACAGATTCAAACCCAGTTCTTCTTCTGTCCTCTTTTCTGCTTGATTGCTAAAAGAAACAATTAGTAAGATAGCAACAAGTGAATCATTACCTTACAAAATCAATTCTAGCCAATCAGGCGCTATGCCAATCCTTTTGAAAGTATCTCTTAATTATGTTGATGATGTTGGAAGCAATTTGGACTCTGTTTTTGTTATGGCTTTCCCATTGGTTTTCAGGTTCTTCTGCTGGCTCCTGCTCTCCTTCCCCAGTTTTAACTGTGGAATAGCTAGGCATTTCCTGCTCCTGCCTGGTTTATATGTTAATTATTTTAATCCAAAAATTGTTTTAAGGACACTGAGGTTATCATAATGGTTTATGATTCTAAATTCAGATTCATCTAAACTGCCCAGGATCTCTAAATTCCCCAATTTCATCCCCATGAGATTTGATCTCCTTTATGTTTTCCCCAGATTATCATTTTGCTGCCATGCTATATAAGGCTGGTAAGTTATGATATATTACTTGTTCAATCAATAAAGTCTTCATTCACTCAAGTGAATTCCTGTTTGTTATTTTTAGCTTGACTTAATCCTTTTTAATCCAAACCATGAGATTGCCCAAGACTTTCATTTTGGAGTCTCTTGGGTATAAAAGGCTTTTCTGGATGGTCTTGCTGCTGGCTGTACTGGCCAGCATTTTGATAGGCTCACATGCAGATTCTGGTACCTCCCCTAAGGCACAACTCTTAGAAAGCTCCTGGCACTGGGTGATACCAGGAGTATGGTATACTGTTACACCCTTATCACATAGCCCACCTCACAGAGAAGAGACCAAGAACTACTCAATCTTCCTACCAGAACCCTGAACCCCAAGTCTTCTGTCCTTTGGCTTCTGCCTTCCTCCTGTGTTACTTGGGGGAGTACTTCTTCTTAGTACATTTCAACCCTCTGTTAGGCAGATATTGTTTATTTGGAGAATTACTTCATCTCAGAATGATGTCCTTGCCCATAGGATCCCTGATAACTGGATTAAATTCTTATGCCATCATTCACCACCTAGGAAGATTACTTCCTAGAAGGTGGGTGCCTGACACCTCTATTTGACTGACCTATGATGTGGGCACCTGGTAAAAATATGGCACAAAGAACATACAGAGAAGGGCTTAGAGACCTTTAAAAGGAACTTCTTGGCCAGATGTGTAATTACAGACACATTGCTCATAATTATTTACCAATTTAAGAATCAGACACAAAATTTTACAGTGAAATAATTAACAAGAGCCTACAAGGAAACTGCGCCTGTGCACTCTCTCTGAGATGGCATTTGACAATCCTACCATACATCCCATGCACTATGACACACTCAAGCCTCATATTATAAGACATATAAATATGGACCAAGTGATCAACCTTCAGAGTTTGTACTATGAAGCAGAGAAGGCAGAGCAGATCTTTAATGTACTTCATAAAGTGTGTACTGAAAAAGGAGAGAAACCCAAGAATCTAAATACCTCTGGTTGTACCAGCTGTCTCCTGCCTTGCAACAACAACAGCCATAAACTCTAGGCACCCAGCACTCACAATAACAGGAACAATGTTCAGTCCAATTGCACATACTTTAGAGTCACCACCACATAAAGTGAACAAGAAAAGGGAAAAGCTCATGGAGATCAATAAGCAAGCCAAGCTCCCATGTCCCCCATCAGATTTGCTAAACAAAGATTATCAGCCTGAAGATTTCAATCTGTTTCCTTTG
Source organism: Entomophthora muscae (assembly GCA_014839935.2). NCBI lineage: Eukaryota > Fungi > Entomophthoromycota > Entomophthoromycetes > Entomophthorales > Entomophthoraceae > Entomophthora > Entomophthora muscae. The sequence continues at coordinate 206,561 of QTSX02003699.1, forward strand.
ATTCAGGTGCCATCCAGAGACCCTGTACTTTACATGGTTTCCCATCACCCAAATAAATTGATGATCTATCCTTTCTTTTTTGAATTTATACTGGTTCAGCGCTCCTGGACTTGAGTGCAGATTGTACCTTGGTCAAAAGCAGCTTTGTGAAAAAGTTTCAAGCTACCTAATAATCCTTTGAAGATTAAAGACACAGTACTGGCTGATGAACACCACATTTCTGTCACCTAGGAGACTGCCTCATTTACTATTTCTCTGGAAAATTTTCACTCCATCATCCAAGGGCCAGTCATTCACTGTACCAGGTTTGATGTGGTGCAAAGCCTAGTCTAGCTGAGACAGAATAACCCTCATGTAGACTGGGTCACTTTAGTATTAACTATCAAGTTTAAAGGTATGAATCAGCAAATATACCCCAACACTGTGGATTGACTAATAAGGGACCATATGTTTGTAAAAATAACCAAAACCCAAGAGGGACAGGAGAACTTGTAGGCTATTGATTGGGACATTTGTCAGTATAAGATTTTATACTATAAAGAAAAATAGTATACCCTTATCACGCAAGACCAGGAAGTTGCTGCAAAAATATCCAGATATTTTTGAAGAATTCCTACATGGGTAACCCCCTGAAAAACACACCCAACATTACATACAACCAAAGGGTGCATAACAACTCAACCCATATACCACCTTATTTCCAATGATGACAACACTCTATGTTCTTACCTCAAGGAGGCCCTGGAAAAGAGACTCATTTGCTCCTTACAATCCCCCTTTGGCACTGCCAATTTACTTTGTGATTAAAAAAAGATGGATTACTACTCCTAGTTACCAATTACTAGGCCCTGAATGAAGTCATCATCAAGGATCAGTATGTTTAATGCTAATTGATTACCTCTTTGACGCTCTTGGTGGCATCATGGGGCTCTCTAAAATACACCTCACTGCAAGCTTTAACTAAATATGCATAAATTTTAAGACATCCTCAAGACTGTCAGGATTTACAATTTTCCTCCCCTCAAAACCCAAGCCCAATTTTTTGAATCCTGCTATTTAGGCATTATCAATTTCAAGTTTGATGGGATTGCATTTCAAGTGAAAATTTCTTCATTTCCTTTTCTCAGCTCAAAATGGGTTTTGCTTCAAATCAGGTGAAGGGCTCCTTTACATTCCAACTGATAAACTGAGTTATCCTCACCCCACTTATGAGAGTGTCCAGTGATCTAACTGTCCTTCTACCGTTTTGTGGTAGACTATTGCCCTATAAGAATCTAAATGATTCATTCAATAAAATCAAGTTCTGTTTACGCTATTTCTTTGTGTTTATCTCTGTACTTTGGCATCATCTCCCTAGTCTAGTCTAGAGGATATTACTGATAATTATCTTTCCCAGGGCCTTAAGATAACTTCCTTATTTATCCCTGAAGACTAACCTTTGGCTTAGTAAAAACCCAATCCTACTGTTTGGATTTCCTGTTGTGTCCCTTGGCCGCACCTGAGTACATGACACCCAAGTGTGGGATTTGAACTCTGACCTTAATCACCCATAGGCTGCTAGCCCTGATGATCAAAGGGCCAACTGGCCGCGTTTTCCTGGGATTGAGTCCCCTCAAGCTGAAGCCAAGAATAATTCCCTAGATGATAATATTGGCCAAACCTTAGAAACTACAGCGCCCAATAGAAGATCAGATGAGTTACCTAATGGAGGCAAAGAAATTCTTAATCATTAGCCTTATGAGTTTGAAGGCTACACTAGTGGCCAATCAAGATTCATCACCTGTGGAAAACGTGGGCCTAAAGCCCACTCCCATGACCATGGCTTGAGAACAAAAGAATTAAGCAACCTTTCAGAGGTTTAACCAATAAACAAACAGCCATCAGCAGTGCTATTTTGCAGCTCCTGAACCCAGATGCCTTGGCCACCCAACCTCATATTTCCTGATCCTACAATGAACCCCACATGGAAAATGTAAAGTTTGGCAGTGGGGTACTATGAAAGACCCATAGATCCTGTGTGAAGACTTTATTGCCATTTTTAATAATAAATCTTATGAGATATTGATTTTTCTTATTATTGCTTTTTTGTCTTTGCAATTTACCAGATTAGAACAAGATCTCCTGGAGCGCCTGCCCCTCTGCCTGCAGTTTAACTGTCCACCAGTTGCCCCATTTGGACCTGTCTACTTTGCAGAGTACCTGCCTGAAACCTGAATACAAGGAATACATCCTTGAAAAGATCTTGGAACAAGACACCCTGGCCTGCATAAAATCAGCAACCAGATATAATAGAAAATGTCCTTGGCACGTATCTAAATCCAAGCTGTTCAGAGACAAATATAACTTCCTTCCCTCATACTAGTTGGATATAAAACTGCCAGTGACCCCAAAACCAATGCCTGTGTCTCAAACAACCTTCCCCTGGACCATATCAATAAAATATTTGGGATTATGTACATCACCCTTACTGGGGTTATTGACACTATAATCCCAGCTACCAGCCTGTGATCCTAGGTGGTAAAGTTGATGTCCTACCTTAAAGTAGTTTTAAAGGCTATCTTAACAACCAAAAATACCTCAGATTTAAACAAAACAATTTCAGATATAAATGAAACCCAACTATCAGGTTAAAATATACACTCTGTTAACAGGGTTTATTGGCATTAATGGGCAAAATGAGTCAACACAGCAAAGAAGTGCTCACGCACAAAGCAAACCCATTCAAAATACAATCCAAAATACATTGATTCACAAAAAAAAATGGTGTGAGTTGACTTTTGGTGTACATATGTTTACTATGTGAATTGGTGACAAAATACACCCAAGCAAGGTGAGTCAAAACTCAATCCAAAACTAAAACACAATAGCAACTCACTATGTAAATTAAACCACTCACTCAGGGTGTGCAATGGATTGTAATCAAGAATGATACCAAGGTATCTAAAATAAGACTCAAGATCTGAAACATAAATTTTAAAAATACTGTTTTGGGTGCTTAATTTAGCGTAAAATCTGGGAAAATGGGTGGAAAGTATGTTAGGTGTTCTAAAATGGGCGTTGTAAACCCAGAAACAACTTGTCAGGACTCTGGAATAATATGGGAGACTTGACCATTATTCCCCTGGCAGATTGGTTAGACAGCCAATTGCCATACAGCTGGCCAGCTTAAAGAAGCATCAGCTAATCCTGCTCCTGGCTTTGGCTAATCAGTACATTTAATATTACTCCAAAGATTGATCCTGATCCAATACTAGTCCTCCCATTAGATCAAACCTGATTGGATAGGCTTGATGATTCCCGGCCACAAGCACATAGTGCTCTCTAGCCAATAAGACGGAGTGCCCAAGAATAATAATGCAAGATGGTTCCTACCAAAAACATTTGCGCTTGGAGACACCACAAATTCTATGACCAATATAGAAAGTCATTTAAAAAGAATAATGCATGATGCAAAACCCCAGTTGACAGGGTAACCAAACTTGCATATGCATAAACCACAAACCAGATGCCGCCAATACGCTGATGAGATAAGCTGAGGTCCGGTAATCTATTGAAGTCCCATTCCAGATTAGCATGGTTGCCCAACTCTGGGGGCTGAAACTAGCAGTCTGGGGAACAGATAGACTGACTAGTAAGAGTTGGAAGCGTCAGATTATAATCTGGCAAGAGGGCTTATCCACCCTATATAAGGTGCTCTCCTGATTAGAGATTGAGCAGAATAATCACCCTTGAAGATAGAGATTAAAGGATCTCTGTTGTTGTATCCCTACTAGCCAACGCCTAGTATTCAGAAGTATCCAAGTAGAACGCACTACTGTTTACTTGCAGACCCATGTGTTTTCTCCTATGGACTTGGGATATTGCCAGGCCGTAGCCTCACCTAGACCCAATTGGTAGCAAAGATTAACCACATAACAATCTATATCAACATCCCTACTACAATGAATAATAAAGATATTTCCTCAAGACCCCAAAACCTTGACACAACTAATTAAGAAATAAAAAATCTTTAATTGGGATATTGGGTGGAAAAAAATATTAATTAAATATCCATATTCAGATAAAAGCAAAAATTAAAATTAGGGGGTAACTTAATTGAAAATTATTTGGTATTTTATTAAATTTTCAAAGTGGAAGAAACACAACAACAGAGTACCAATGCACCCGTTGTGTGCTGCAGTTGCGGTTGCCCCTGCAGGTCAAAGAACAGAGTTAGTGCAACCCAAATGCCTACTCAGGACAGAGACAGGAGAGGAGAGTTTGATAGTGATACTGAACTGACACAGCCAGTTCAAGGAGCACAAGCTGCTAGGGTGCAGAGCATAAACCCTTGGGTCCCCAAACTGACCCAGAAGCCCACCAAGGTTACCACTACCAAAACAGTTAGAAACAAGGAGGTAGGACTTACTTTGTATGTGTTTGACATTGGGTACTGGCAAGAGTTGGTCCCATCAGCCATGCTGGAGAAGGTGAAGCCTGTACTTGATACTAGCTACAAGCCCTACGTCAGTGATGGCAATCAGGAGGATGACAAGAAGCCCAAGTTCTATCAAACCAATGAGGGACAGTTGGTGCTCAAAAAGGTTGCAGCCTTCTACACCAAGGTACCAATGCCCTGTGTTGTGCCCAATGCCAACAAGTCAATCCCCACTGCCAAAACGCCCGCCCAGAAGCGCATACCTAACATCAAACGCATCATCCTGCTTAAGCTAATGCATGAATTGGGTGATTACAAGGCGGCCACAGCCCTTGTTGGGGTGGATCCCAAGTATGCCTCAAAGACATTCAATATCTTCACCAATACTTGCTGAGTCCTTGCCGTGGAGAAATCCTTGCGCGTTTCTACCATGCTCACCAAAGAGCACAAATGGGCAATCCACCAGTGGATAACCCAAGATTGCCATCTTGAACTGGCAAATATACAGGCCATGGTTAAATCTACTTTTGGGGTTGAGGCCTCAATTTTCTTTTATTACCATTTGGTAAAAAGGTATGCAGTTTTCATGGGAAAACTTGGGTTATCCCCCTACAATTGTAATAGTCCAGCCAACATTGACATCCGGAAAAAATATGCAAAGGTGTACACTGCCCTCAAAGCCAAGGAGATAGTAAAATTTTATTATATTGAAAAATCAGCATTTGCCTCGTCAATGTGCAATGGGTATGGGTATGTCCCCAAAGGCTCAAATGACAGGATGGCTTGGCGTGCTGCAGTCTGTGCCACAGCCAATTTGATGGTGGCTCTCTTTGGTCCAAAGGGAGTTGAGCTGTACCAAATGATATTGGGATCTCACAATAGCCAGACCTTTCTATCATTTCTCTGATTGGTCCAGGAGCATATGAGGCACACAAGCCCGGGCTTCACCAATGTAATTGTGCTGGATAATGTTGGTCTCCATAAGGTGGCTGATATTCTTGAGGAATTCCCAATGATTGACACTAGCATCACAGTGGGCCCCCAGCAATTGACCACGGCAAATTTGCGCCTTCTCTTCCTCCCTGCATATTCACCCTTCCTGAATCCCATCAAGGAAGTTTTTGGGTGGCTCAAGCAAGCCGTCAAGCAAAGGACCCCAACTGGGAATGAGGACCTGTTTGATTTGCTCCAGGTTGGGATCCACACCCTCCCAGCTGAGACCGTGGCCAAATTCTATGACCACGCTGATTCATTCATTCCTGTGTGCCTTTCCAAACAGCCAATTAATTAAAGGCTTAGCTTGTCCAACTTTTTTATATTCTCTAATTTACTATTTAAGGTTTATTAATTATCATTTTATATTTAGAAGCTTCTAAGCCCACAATCACATTCAGCAGGACCATCAATGAAGGTTAGTAATTTATTTATTTTAATTAGATTTTATTATGGCATCTAAGGTTATCCCAAACACTTGATACTTGATTATGCAAATATATTTATAACCCTCTTATCAAATAAATATAAAAATAAAATTAAAAAATTAAATGTAAAAGCTATGAATTAGAAGTATATTTTATTAACATATATTATTATGCTTTTATGAAGACATTCTTTGATATGTATTTTGCAAATCTTGTTTGCTAAAATAAACATTAGAAAAATTAATTATAAGATAAAGTAATCTAAAGTATAAATATTTTTATTGGTATAGAGAATAAATTAGGAGCACCTATAGTGGGTTCAGTGGTATGTACCCACCCCGCAATGGAGGTGGTGCACAACCTCCACCGCCACACTGTGAAAAGTGGATACACCCTTATTGAAATACTCCCACCTGCTGGTGAAAGGCAGTAGGGTCAGGTGGGAGTGAAGCAGCAGCTTTTCATGCGGGGCTGTAAACCTGAAGATTCCTGCCAGGACCAGGGCATCTTGGATTATGTGGTCAACCAAGCTGTACCCAGGGGGGACCTTCTTCCCGTCAAGTGAGAGCCAGGCCTTGTCAACCCCAAGAAGGACCCTGTCTAGGTCCTCTACACTGGCGCCCATCCCAAAGAAGAAAAGATACCTGAGGTAAACAACAAGGTGAAGCCTTTGCCCAGCAAAGGCGTCAGTAAACTTGCACAGTTTGTTGTAAACTGCGCTTATCTTTTTCTCATGTTTAGTTTTGCCAAAGGTAAGATCCATTGCCAAGGGGATCCCTGTCTCATCTGCACTCCAGGCCAGCCCAAAGTCCGCCAGGAGGATCTTAGTTTTCTTGACAGCTGTTGCATCTACAACAGCCAATTTTGACACTGGCTGCCCAAAGTTGTCCAGAAGGTAAGATAGGGTGTGCTCCACTGGGAAGCAGAAGCAAGCAGCCCATGGGCCTGGCCCATCTCCGGTATATTCTTGAATGGGAGCGTTGCTAGGACGTCCCAAACACGCTCAATGGAGTTTACACAGTAAACTTCACTGAGAACCACCAGGCCCAGGAAGACCAATTGGGCATCCTTGTAGGCAGTAACTGCCTACTCAGATGCCCCCTCAGCATGTGAAAGCCCAGCCAATGCCTCCTGTGACATCAGAAAGGTACCATGGATCCTGTCTTCAAGCTCCTGCAAGACAGGGGGGACAGAGACAGCTGCTTGGCCACGTGAGTGGCATAATTTTCATAAAAAGTGGGGGGACAAAAGGAACCAGGACCCAGCAGAGTTCACCATCACGTTTCTAACAAAGAAAGGTAAGTATTTGGAAATTTTTATTAATTATTATTATTAGGTTACCTTCTACAGTCTCCTCCTTGCCTGTAGCCTCAGCCGGCTTGGCCATTCTTGACGCAAGCAGCTGTGTAGGCATCTCAGTGTCATCCTTGCAGGCCCTCTTGGTTGGTTTAAGATTTTCATACATCTCAGGATCATTGGTTCAGACGGACAGCGCAGAAAGGGCGTAGGCCTTGAATTGTAAGCCATCCACAACTGTCTTCTGGATGTTCATAAGACTCTTGATGGTCTTCTCAGGGGTGTCAGGTATTTTGGCCATAAGTGCCTTGGCCAACACCTTGTCAATTTTCTTGCCTTTGAGGACGGCAGACTTCACCTTTGCTTTGACCTTGCGGTCAATTTCTTTGATCCCTGCAATTGCAGAGCCAAGGTCTTTTAGAAGTTTCTCCCATTCTCACATTGATTTTTTACTAACCTTTCCATATGTTTTTATAGCTTTCACCCCAATACAATCTGTATTATTCTGATACTATTGCCTCTTTGTTTATTCCTGTTTGGTTTCCCATTTGCTACACTATCCCATCTTTTTTACCCATTGTGTATATGGTTTATGCTCATCTCAATATGTGTTGTTTGCCTTGTGTTGGCATTGTTTCCTTTATTACCATATTATTTTTGGTGCTTTGCACTGCCCTATGTGATAATATTAACAATGATTTGGTGATCAGCTAAATTCAAATTAGAAAATTATAGGTTAATTGTATTTAGATAAAGTTGTTACTGATCCAAATTCAAAACCTTAATGATAAACTTTAAGCCAATATGGAGCTGAGTGATAAATTGATTGTTGTGACATAAAGTGTTGTGATCTGAGGCGCAGCACAGACACACAACAGGAAATCCTAACCTTAGGATTGGATTTTTACTAAGTCTTGGTTAAAAATGCTTTCTTAAAAGGCAATTACAATTATATTATTTAAGTAAAAGTGTATATCCAAGTAAAGTAGATAATATAAATCTAAATATGGGTATATTACAATTAAGTTTAAGTAAAAATAACAATGATTTTTAATTTATTTTTATTTTCTAAATTCGGCCAAAATGTAGAGCTGATCTGTAGGCTTTTAAAATATAGACCCCAATTAGACAATGTGGTTGTGTGATACATGCCAAGCCCAGCTGTAGTGAACACGGCAGAACTTCTTTCTGTAATGGATAGAGAAAATAGATAGCAAGATTAAGTAGAACTCTCAGTAGCTTAGCTATCAACTAGTCAAAAATCATTCTTTGATAGGTAAAAGTAGTGAGGGGAAGATTTTGCAGGAATAGTGGGTGCAGAGAGTGTATGTGCATGCATGTCAAATGAAGCTGTTACTTATTACTTTCAGAGTTACAGTCCTCCTTAAATTTACTCGTGATCTGAGTTCTTGACAGAAAACACTGCTTAATAATAAAGATGAAAAATAACAAGGACTTTCAAATATGGGTTTGAAAATACTAATGCTATTCAGTATTTTGCCAAGATACAGGTGCATTACAGACATGGACATCATTTTAATGCAACCTATTATCAAATGCAGAAAGTTCACTTTATCTTGATTTTGCTTGTGATTAGGGGTTCTCAACAAGTTGTCATTTACTAGAGAAAGTTGTCAGACTTAGCAAGACCTTTTGAATGCAAGTTCAAGCATCAATTTTAATTCGTACTCGATGAGTTATGCACATGAATAGGAGCATTCATGCATTAATCTATTAATGCAAAATGCATGAATGCCCCACCAAATCTTGATCAAATCACAATTTCACTGCTACCTGGCCCATCTGTGGATAATTCCCAATTTCTTTTGGCCAGGTAATTTA
>QTSX02003700.1:0-32666 GCA_014839935.2 Entomophthora muscae
AATAAAATTTGAGATGGCGTAAATTGAAGTGGTGTTTTTTGAGATGGCGTGTCCTACCTGTTTAGCAGCCTTGTTTCAAGTTTTTTTGGTAGTGTTGGGTATCTTCTTCTTTACAGCCTTCACAGTAAGTCTATCAAGTTTGTCACCTCCTAACATCACCTCTTTTTGCATGTCCTTCACCTTTTGATTGACCTCCTTGATTTTGGCTACTGTTGCATCTAATTCCTTGATCATCACCTCCATTTCTGACATGTTCTTCTTGTTCTTACCCCAACCCCTTTTATACCAATAAAATATCCCAATATACTATATATATTCTATTGTATCTTTTAAAGATTTAATAAATATATCTGATTTTAATTATGAATTTTTTTAGCTTTAAGGAATACTATTCATTTGATATTGATATCCTGTATGTTGTTTGTACATACCAACCTTTTCAGGTATCATTAACAGCATATTTTGTCCAAGTAAAACATGCTTTACCCTTGAATCAGTATGCCAATTTTGACCCAAAGTACATATTTATTAAAAGATAGCAGCATTCACAGGTTATATGTAGATCATATATTATAAAGATATATGCAATGATAAGGATTATTTTTATTAATTCTATTGCTTTCTATTATAAATTTAATATATTCAAATTGCTACAATCAAGTGAATTTTTAGAGCTACAAGTGCTACAGACCAGCCAATTGGAATGAGCGGCATGTGATGGCTTTGTATTTGGCTCAGACAAGACACACCTCAGTTATTGCACCCAGTTTAACTTAATGAAATAAGCCTGTAGAAAATAGGAGATGTCTTTGTGTGCAAATTGACACGCCAACTTGTGGTTAATCTAGCACCAGAGAACCCAGAGGTCTGGTGCTAGAGTGACCACAAGTTGGTGTGCTGATTTTCAAACAAAGACATATACTATTTTCTACAGGTTTATTTCATTAAGTTAAACTGGTTTCACTACCTGAGGTGTGTCTGGTCTGAGCCAAGCACAAAGACACCACATGTTAACCATTCTAATTGGTTAGTCTGTAGCACTTGTAATTTTTAAATTCACTTGATTGTAGCACTTCAAATATATTAAAGTTATAACAGAAAACAATATAATTAATAATTATTAAAGCAGCCTATATTTAACTTGTGTCATGATAAAAATTGATCCCCACTTTATTTAAATGTAAACTATTAATTATAACTATAAAAACTTGTAAAAATAAACCAAAATGAATTTTAAAAAAAATTATTGAGGGCAAGTTTTATTGGGGGAATAGTAATTAGGTGGTGCAAACTAGGTGGCAGACTGGGTTGATGGGGGAGGACATGGTTGTCTGGTGGGGTTGATGCTGGTCACCTGGGAGGATTGGATGGGGACTAGGGCAGCTGGAGGACCCAATGTGAATTGAGTGCCTTGATTGGCTTGGAGGAATTGATTGTACATAACATCATATCCAGACTTAAGGAGGACGGCAATTGGCTTGTACACTGGGGAATTGCAAGGGGGCAGCTGGGGGTCCTTTGATGATTGGCTGCTGCTGAGAGCATTCAAGGCCATCTTTGTAAAAATCTCAGCAACCTTCTGACGGTAAAAGAGCACAGTGTGGTTGTTGGCTGCACTAACTACCTGGATGAAGGTTGTGGGGTTGCACCCACAGATGGTGTCTCCAATGTTGAAGAAAAACACATCACCAAGGTGAAGATCAGCATGCTTGGTAGATAAAATAGAGACAATGTGGTTGTCTGCTTTGATCTTCTTGGAGGCCACTTCACTGCACTCCATCTGATGGCTCAGGAAGATTTTTCCCTTGAAATTAGCTGAGCTCCAGGTGGCAAGCAAGTCAGAGAGAAATTTCCTGTACCAGTACCCATTGATGTAGCTAGTTATGGTTTGGTAAAGCACAGTCCCTTTTGGGGAAGATGCAAGAAAAACATCAATCACAATCCCCTCTGATTCCTTCTTTTTTCCTTGGGGGCATTCTTTTTACCAAGGAACCATAATCATGGAATTGAAATGACATTTATAATTGTATATAAATATGATGTTGTTGGAAATGGAGGACAGGCATTGGGTGATTGTGGCACCAATCACTGGGTCACAGGGCAAATCAGAGCCATCATCAAACTCACCAGCCAGCCAATTGGTCAGAATTAAGACACTGACTACAAGCCCATCCATCTAGAGCTGCGCTGTGAAATTGGCTATGAAGATGCCTTGGAGCCCAAGTAGGTGGCAGACCTCAGTCAATTGGAGGTATGGGTCACATTGCAGAAGGTCAAGCACTATAGGAAACACCTCCTTGATCTGAGAGTCAACCTTATTCTTTGGCTTCTTGCCCAGATTGGTACCACCTCTCTTCAAGAGGTCCTGGAACTCCCGCTTGATAACCGCCTTTGTGAATTGAAGGCAAGTGGCAATTTTGGCAAAATTTACCCCACTCTGCTTGAGGCTCAAAAACTCCTCTACAACCTCATTGGTTATGGACTTGCCATTTTTGGCAGACTTGAGGAACAATGAGACTCATATTTGGCAGGGCTTGCTCTGATTGTCCCAAGCTCTTGGACAATGGTTGGATCAGATTGGAGAGGTTTGCAGTTGTCCAGTCTCCAAAATGTGGCACAGGCATGGGTAGGGCCTGGTCTTGGGGTTCAACATAATGGGCGTTGGAAAAGCCACTTGTGGATTGACCTGGTAACACATACAACTCCCCCTCCTTGCAACTTGCATTGAACTGGGTATAGATGGGAAAAACGGTGGTTGCACTCCCTTGCTCAGCATCCTGAGCTTGAAGTAGCTCCTGGTACTGCTCCTCAACAACATCAAAGTTTTCTTCACTGGTGAAACTCATACTAACAAAAACAACAAAAATTCTATTAAAAGCAGAAAAGCAAAGAATTTTTAGAGAATTAATTTTATTTTAGTGTGTGTTCCTTTTTTGAGATATTATCTCAGACATAAATGTCCAAATTTAGAAGTGAGAACATTGAAAATAATGCTGTAGTTCCCTGAATAGATTTTGGTGGATTCAGTTCTGAAATCCACTATTTCTAATTTTAGTTCCAAAAATGATCACTTTTTTCAAAAAGGAGGTGTATTGTATTTGAAAAGATCACTTTTGTTATTGAACCCTATTTTTCTCTGCTTGTATCATTTTTGTTACACAACCACTATCACATTTTATGTAGATTGCTTCAGAATGTGACTGGTTTGTGTTCATTTTAAATATGAGTTCCACATAGTTGCTGTCTCATTTTTAGGATTCAATAATCGACTTAATTTTTTTGTGAATGACTATTTTTCTTTTACAGACCTAAATAAATAGAAGTTTTATTGAGTAAATTACCTTCAACTAGTTTCAGTTGAATTTTTTGTGTGACTGAATCCTGTTCATTCTGAACTGAGAAAATTTTGTTTATCTCAACAGGTTTGAAAACTACTATACATGATAAATGACATTGATTGATGATGGCATAAAACTGAGATGTCATAAACACTCTCCACACTAAGGGGTTTGGTGGGATACACCATCTAGAAAGACACCATCTCAAACCCTATCCTGGATTTCTGGCTAAACCGCGCCAGATAACTTAAAATATTGGTAAAAGCCCAAAAAGTTCAAAAACAAAAAAACATATGGATATAATCAAAATCATTCAAAGATTCCAAATCTACAATAAAAATGTGGGGTCAGCTAATCTCAACTATAGTGCGCAAGCCAAAGACACCCAAACAGATTAAATAACCAAACTACACTAATTCAACAAAATACAAAAAACACAAACAAAATCAAACCAAAAAAACTAACTATAGTGTGCAAAGCTCCAAAGTCAACACATCCTAAAAACAGTGATATTTTTGTATTAAATTTTAACTCTATATTAAACATGTATATACTAAAAATAAAGTTAAAATCAAATATTTGAAAAAATTTTATTTTTAAAAAAAGTGGATTATGACATTAGATCCAAGAGTTGTGGCAATGCCTTTGAGATGGGTAAGGTGGCCTTCTCTGGTGTGATAGGCCAAAACCTGCCTTGATAAAACTTGAAAACTTGACCTGCTGGCCAGCATGCTTGGATACAACAGCTTTGCCTTTGACAGCTTGGGAGTATAGCTGATCTCCATGTCATACAGAATCTTCAGCCTGTTAGAAAATCACATTAAACATAGGCTTTTTTACCTTAACCAGGTGGGAAAATTGATTATGCCAACCTTCAAGTGATGAGGTGGTCTTAGTTACGCCTTCTTTGATCTACTTATAGACAGTTCCAATTAATTGAGTTGCTGCCCTTGCAGATGCGGCAATGTCCCTGGAATACACCCACCCACTGGTGCTCAAAGTACTGGATGAAAGGAGACAAATGCTTCTTGATTCTCAATAATGGAGTTGTCATTGAGAAGCTCATCATAAAAAAGGTTAAACCCTTCCTTTCTGACCATGGCCAGAGCAGCAAAGCAATTGAAGATCTTCTGGGCCTCCTTTGTGCCATCTTTGAATACCAGCTTATTGAGGGCTGGGTTTTTCATCAGGTTCTTGCGCAGAGCCTGGCAGTAGTGAAAAAAGCAGCCTTGGGACCTACTCCTAAATACCTTGATAAAGGTGTTGGCTTGTGCCGCCATCAAAGTCAACCATCAACATGATATGGTAGAGAAGGGACTCTGGTGCCTTTCTGGTTGTGGCATGTTGCTTCTGGGTAGCCTCTGAGCTGACCTTCTTCTTGCGGCCCCTTTTCTCAGTTGGCTCTTCTTCAATTGTGGGCAAGATGGCATCCAGTTTTTGCTTGAGTATATCCAATGCATGTATGTAAGTCTCCTCCCTTTTATTAGGGAGAATGAAGAAGACAAAGGGGATGATGTGTTCATTGGCCTAACCATGGATGTCCCAAAGCTGATAAAATAGCCTTGGACAAGAGGCAAAAGTCCCATCAGCAAACCAGACATCACACTTTAGAAGGCGTACAAGATCCTCTTGTGTTGAAAAGCACAAAATACAGTTTGGTGAACCTTACCCATTAATCATGTAGCAGAAAGGGCTTTATGAGCATGATAGTCTTCTGGACTTCCAAAAGTACAAGCTCATCAATAAATCTAGCGCTGGCGCCAATATTGGCATCAATTGACCATTTATCAGTCACATACAGTTAGAGTCTGGTCATTTTCTCCTACCTCCTCTCTCTGATCCTCATTCAGGTAAAGGAGAGCATGTGTTATCAGCTCAGTTGAAGTCAAGTCCTTGTTGAAAGGAATGGCTTGGACAAAGGTACCAGCGCATAAGATAGTAGAGGATCATATCAGAGCCCAAACAGTCATGCTCAATGGTGAGCTCCTTGACTTGGGTAAACCCAACTGTAGTCAATTGCTCAGGGCAGCCTGGACTATCACACTGGTAGTGATTGTGTGCCATATTTTTTCTCTGGTCATTGCAGGTGAAAAGGAAGCCATCCTTGACAAAGCCAGCACCCCCCTTCTTGGTCATAATGGGAATGGGAAAACAGCTGGAACTTTAAATTCCCCATTTATGTTGCAGATATTGGCAACTGCATGTAAGTCCCACTCTAAGATGGGCTCCTCCTCTGAGGCTGCTGGAACTATGATCACCAGAGTTGTTTTTGGAGACTCTTTCATTCTCATCTTCACCATTGAAGTAAACATGCTTCTCCTGGGGATCAGAGGAGGATTATACAAAGGGAGAGTGGGGAGGGGTGGGGCTATCAGCCTCAGGCTCGGGGGAAGGTATGGGGGTCTTGACAGGCATTTTTTCTTTAAGAGGCTGCTTGGAGAGGGTAGCCTTGGGCTTTCTTGCCTGAGCAGGAGTGGCTATGCTCTTGGGAGCCTTGGGGGTAGCGTTGGTGGTAGGCTTGGGAGGCATCTAAGAGTGAATTTTCATCAAAATATGAGCAAATTTGGGGACTGTTTTTAAAGAGAAAAACGAAAATGTTTTAAACATAAAAGTAGTCAATATTTTTACATGGAATTATAGAGAAACTCTTAAATTATATACCATCAAAAGTATTAAATTTTTTATCATGTGAACATTAAATTTTTATTAGTAGCGCAAGTATGCAAAACTGTGAGTTTTGACTGAAAACTTGCAAGTGAAATGTCATTTTTAAGATGACGTAATTGAGATGCTGTAGCTCAAAAATATAGTGATTTTAACCATTTTTTATATTAAATTAAGAAATCTACGGTTGAGCTACCTCAACTGGACCAAAGAGTAAAACTTGAATATTGTTAAAACTAGCATATAAATCTGGGGTTAAAAAGTACCCAGTGGTTTAGAGGAGATCAAAATATATATATGCAAAGTTTCAGACTGTTTCTTACATTTTTTATTTAAGTGAGATTTGGCGCTGAATTGTACTTTTTAAAAGTGGAAGCAATCAATCTGTGATGACGTGCTCTTTATAGCGTCCTATGACACCTTATATTAAAACAGGTTAATTCTTAGTGCCACATTGGTGGGCGCCACCTCTATTGGACGCTTAGAAGCTTAGTAGATTTTGTAATAGGCACATTTTGCACAACAGAAATACCCTCATTACTAAATAAAATCACTAGCAAAACATTGTATTATTGAAACCCAAATAGAAAAGTTCATACTATGATAAGGAATAAGGCTAGCATATTAAACATGGTTTTTTGAATGGCTGTATCATAGGGGGTAGTACTATAAAAGTGGTGCTAATTTAGGTTGATTTATGATATGAAGTCTTAAATTAATACCATACTTTATTCCCAATTAAAAAGGAAAAGGCTTGGATTTATCACATAAAAGTATGATTGTATAGACAAACAAAATCAAAGAACACGCTACCGCGCCATTATAGTTAAAGCTTAGGCGCCTAACGCCAACTGGTAAAGATACTAGTGCAGCACGCCAACTAAATTATCTCAGGCCCACCTGAAAATTTTAGTTGCCGCAGCTCTATTTTTCAGTAGGTTGGATTTTGACATTACAATCATAAATCCACTACCAATCCAAAATATCTTTTTTTCAATTATCCTATTGAGACTAGTGCTTAGAAATATAATTAATAATTAGATAACCATTTTGGGGATTTGAAAATGGCGCTAAGCAGCAGCACTTGATTGTAAAATTAAGGCGGTGCTTTGGCATCCAAAACATTTTCAAGGCAGCGCCGCGGCGCCTGGAGTTTTTTGTGGGTGGCACAGTGGCGCCATATGTATGATAGGGACAGCACCACGGCACATGTCATTGGGTATTCTGCAGTAATAAACAAAAATCTACTGCCAATTTATTATACATAAATTTTATATTCATACATTTATGACAATCAGGTTGCAGTAATTCTATTCCGTGAGCTCTGTCATGATTGGCATCATTGATTTTATACTGCTAATTTATGGGGTTGGCTGCTGTAATCCTAATCTGTGAGCTCCATATAATTGGCATCATTGCTTGGTCAAAATTTCCAACATATCCCCCACTTAACCAAACACTACTTTCTTTCTTCATCAGATGAATACCAAAAACAACAATATGTGCCAAGCCTACAACACAATAATGGCTTCAATGGACAAAGCGGAGCGTAGCGCTTTTCAAAAAATGCTGCGCTCAGTTTGTATTGGTTTCTTAAATTGACTTTGGGCTAGCAACTCTCAGTTTTGCAAACAGGACTGTGTGACCACTGTGGCTGGCTCTGAGCTTAGTACTGCACCAAACTCCAGCGCTGGAGATTTCCCTGATGAGGACTCCACATTTGAGGAGCCTCTTCCTATCAGAAGTGCACCTCCCAGTGGCAATCCTTCTGGTGCTCAGCACCCCTTTCCTCAACACCTTCCCTCTACTAGTGCACCCCCTACCCCATCTGCCATACTCTGCACCCGCCACAACTCCAACAATGTGGTGGTGGACTACCCAAACTTCTTAGTAAGTTTGGGATCTGTCACCACAAGGAGACAATGTACAGCTTTGTACAGGCACTGCATTCTGATGAGGATGTGACAACCCCTATTTGGGCAGGGGAGTTATACCACGGCCAATATGATGCCTCCTGTTTGGCCACTGAGGTGCGTCTAGGGCTGCAGTCACCTACCTTGCTTCCCAGTGAGATCTCTGCCCAACACACTCATACCATTGTCATCTCCAATAAGTATATTGATGAGGTAGCTCAGTGTTTGGGCTCTAGAGCTTGCCACTGACCCCTCCTTTCATCAAACCTTGGACTTGCTCATCCAAGCCAATACCAACTGCTGCTTCTCTGCAACATTTAAGGCATATCTTCAAGCCGTTACCACTGGCAATGCTTCCCTTTACCTTCCTTTGGCTGCTTCAACTTGCCACTTCATGTGGTATCCTCCTGAGAGTTGCTAACCTGGCCAGCCCTGGTACGCTGTTTGTTGCTTGGAGCATTACCCCTCCATGGCTTACCAGCTCTGCGTCCCTTTGCCCCTATCCTATTCCTACATGGAAGATGCGTTGATGGATTGCTTCACCATAAGTGCTATGTTCTCTGCTTGTGGCGGCTGGGGCTGTTTGGTGCCAGTTAGTCAGATCCAACTTCCCTTGTGCAACTGGTCTTCTATGTTGTGCAACTCCCAGTTAGCCTGGGCCCAAATGCTGGTGATTCTGGCCCATGTGCGCCAGCGCCTGGACAACAACCGCCATACAATCCCCACCCATGAGCGCCCAGTGATCACTATTCAGCGCCCCACCAAGCTTCCTCCCCACCAACTTTCAGGCCTCTCCTCCCACCACGTCTTCTTCTCAGCAGTATGGAGGCGCCCACAACACAAGGGACACAATCCCACTGAGCCTGCCTTTTCCTTTTTGTTGTGAAGTGATTGGTTCTAAACCAGCCATCACTGTACTCACACATTGATCCATTAAGCTTGGTGAACCAAAGGACAATGGTACTCTTGCTCTGGATGATAACCAGTCCAACTGATCACCTAATTTGCACTCTGAGCTCATATTAACTAACAATCATCTGATCATTAGTGTAATATTGGGCTAAGTAATAGAGAAAACTGGGCTGTAACTAGAGGATCCTGGCGTTCTGTGACTTTTGTTAATCCCCTCTCTTACTATATAACTCTCTCCTTGATTTATTAAATAAAAATCAATTTAAATAAACTTATAACTTATTATAAACATTAGACTGAAGAATTTATCTTAGCTTAATCTTTAATAACACATAAGGTTGTATTCGAGTTAAGCAAAAATAGCTATCAATCACCCAATAGCTGAAGTTACAACGCTTTTCTTGCAATAAACTTGCTTTTGCTTATCCTCCCCCCCCGCCGCCCGGTCCCCCCCCCCCCACCCTCCAACCCCGAACAAGATGCCCCGGGAACCCGCTGCCCGACCCCCTCCTCTCCCCCTTATGATCACCATCTGTTCTTCTTATCCTATCCTGAACTATTAATCTTACTCACAATAAAGAATTATCTATCTCTAAATATTTTCCCCTGTAACTCTCTAAAAACACATCTTTTTTATTGTTTCTAATATTCTTTAGATCTTATTTTCTATTTTATTAAGTTTTTAATTATTCTAGTTATCTTCTAAATTTAGTGCTTATAGAGATATTATTGATTAGAGGAGTTTGCATGTTGGGGATTTAACTCTTGCACAGCTGTCGGCATTAAATATAAAAATAAGGCGCCCAAGACTTTTACAAGTTGGAGTGGTGGCGCTTTTTGTTTGTTTAGGGCAGTGCAGCGGCGTTTTAAGTTGGGTAGTTTTGGTAACCTTATTTTGATAACAGACTTTTTATTTTGATTCAAGATAGCGTTTTTGTGATGCAGTTTTTTGAGATGCTATATTAGAAACCAATATGTAAAAAATAACTATTTAATAATTTTCATTAAGTTTTTTTTTAATTTTGCTGATGTAAATCCCAACGCCATCTTGAAATGATTTTGAGATGGCTTCTTTTTGAGATGGCATATTGTCACCAACAGCCCAATACAATGCCTTTGTAAAAACCTTTAATAGCTGGTACAAGGGTGTTTCTTCCATTACCAAAAGGCTATTAATAGATGCCTTAAGGGCAAGACCCTCCTCAGCTCTCTAACACAACAAGATACAACTGGTAAATGCAAGTTTCTGATCCAGAAATTTGCTGCTCTTGCATTTCTTAAGCCTGAGCAAGTTTGCCAAGGATTTGAGCTTTTCTTTAATGGCCCTTATGTCTTGAGCCATGAAGCTGAGTTCCAACCCTTCTTTGACTACTATGAGCCATAGTGGGTGGGGCACAAAGTGCCCAGCTGCAGGGGCAAGCCAGCAGCAAAGGTCAAGCTGGAATTGCTATCAGGCTGTTCTCAAGGATAAAATGAAGACAACATCTGTGCCTGAAAAACTGGCATAAACATCTAAAGTCCTCCTTTGGTGTGAATCCCAGACACAACACCTTCTTTGAGCACCTTAAGGCTAAACAGGGAAAGACTGGTCTCATCCCTTTGGGATATAGAAGTAAGGGCTCCAAAGAGGAGAAAAAAGTTCAAGGCTAGCATTTATAAAGAGCAGATAAAGTCAGCTTTCAATAACAAGTACAAGCTATCTGAACTTGGGGAGAAGATAGGAAAGATTGCCACTATACTCTCTTGCAACAAACCTTCAACTTAGCTTATAATAAACATTTTTTGGGCTCTTTATGATATTTTTTATATAATTTCAATGTCAAAAATAATATTATTATTTAACAAGATAATTTGATTTAAAATGGTATAAAGAATTAATATTATTATTTAACAAGATAATTTGATTTAAAATGGTAAAAAGAATTAATAGTTTTTATAAAGATTTTTACGCTAGAGCCTGGATTAACTAGCTCAAATAGTTGTTTTAGTACTAAAGTATATGTAACTTTGGGTTGCTAATATATCAACTATTCTTAAAATAAGTGCTTAACTGTAGTTTCTTTATTTCATATATTTTATTTTTATCAAGTTTTTTTTAAAATATTGTTTATAAACTTTTTATATAGTAAATATAATTATTTTATAGTGAAAACAGTTAATTTCATAGTAAATTATTTTTGAAGTGGATTTTCCTTATATTTTTAGATAGCTTTGCATTATTTTTTATTTTATTTTTGGATTTTAAATGAGTCATATTACCCTAAAAAGTTTTTTGAGCTTAATTTTTATTAAGTAATATGTTCAGGAAACAAGTTTTTGCTTAGTAAAAAAGTGTCAACTTCCAGTAGGCTATATGATAATAAACTTTATGCTAGACTTTTCTAATGTTTCAACCTAGGTATAAAATTAATCTTGACATTCAACATTCAGAAAGTTTAAATTCCAACTGTTCCCTCTTTGGGCAGTTCTTGACTGCAAGTAGACACATATAAGTCTCTGATGGTAACCCATAACCTCTTTTCTCTATCCACCATATTGTCAGACAGAGGAAAAGCGGAACATTCACCTTATGTGTAGATAATCCATCTACTTGGGTTTGAAGCTTTGCAATGGACGCAGCTGTGGTAGCCCTCTCCTGGGAAACTTCCTCTTGTATTTCATGGAGACCTCAAGCAGTGTGCGCTGTCACTTGCTGTAATTGGCCAAAGGAGTAGGTGCTGAACTTGTTAAGCTGTTCTACAAGTTGTTTAAAGTTGGAGAGGTAAGTGTACCTGCTCTATAGAGGTAACCAGACATGACTTAGAAGCAATGGAGTCACATTGGCTATCAGACACCAGCAAGAACAGGGAGTGAACCCTCTGTTAGTAGGAAGCAAACTAGTCCTAATTATTGGTTACAGAAGCTTGAAGGGACAAAATTTCCTGGACATGGAGCCCCAGCGCCACCTGGTGGTGGGCCAAAGAGGCTTGAAACAAAGGACAAGAGCAGATGGTCAGAAGAACCAGTCACTGAGAGAAGATGTTGCAGGAATTGTGGAGCAACAATTAACTAATAATATTCTTCTCAATTAAACTGTAGTTGAAGACAGGAGATGAATCCCTCCCAGGCTATCTTAAGGGCTACTGCCATGAATTGCTCCAAGTTGGGAGTGCCCATAGGTTAAGCACCAGATAGGGACCATTTCCTAGGTTTAATACAGTGGGAACAATAGGCAGGTCCAAGATGTTCTCTTCAATAGGAGGACTGGTGATTTAAGGCAAGGACAACTCCTTCAGCAGAGGAGATAACAGGCCTGAGAGCATAGTGGTGAAAGGGATAACCAAGGGGCTTGCAGCCCCTGTAGTGAGCACCATTTTTGTTGTGTTATGAGGCATGGCACAGACACACAACAGTAAATACTAACCTTAGGATTGGATTTTTACTAGGTCTTGGTTAGTTAGCAGGGAAGGTGATGCAATTACCTTGTGGCCCTGAATAATAAAGTCTATACTAGTTGTGGCTGGAGAGAGGCACCAAAGTACTTAAGAACACAAAGACAAAAATGTGAATATAACTTAAATTTTATTCAGGATAGTGAAATACTAATATATATTTTTGGTTTTAACACAAAACAATACTAGAACATAGGATCACTCACCACAAGCATGAGTGGGGAAAAAAGCTGCAAAGAATCAGGAAACCAAACAATTGTATTTCCCAGTTTGGATACAGACATATTTTGAGAGGCAAAGGCAAAAGTTGGCAATTTGTCCTCAAAATAACCCAACAAAGGCAAAATCAAAATAGTTTTAATATCAGCATTCACAACATTACCCCTTCTAGATTGGCCTTAGAGGGTAGTACTTGCAGAGAAGTTTAGACATGCACTTGGGCAAACAGACAGCCACTAGAGAGGAGTTTAACAATGTATTATGACCCTTGTTTAAAGATTACTTCTAAAGGCCCAACCCACAATGTATCTAGCTTGTGAGCACGTCTCCCTACTCTATGATGATAGTATAGAACATGATCTCCAATGTTAAACTTAGGCAAGGGACAACCTCCAGCATTTTCAGGTGAGAGCTCAAGAATCTTTGATCTTATACACAAAGGTATACACAGTAGCCTGTATGCAAACTATGCGGTTGACTAAGTCTTTAATGTGGGAGTCAGGGTCCATGACCTTATCAAAGGAGATTAGGGGGCTCCCATGAGTAATGGAGTGGTGGCCTTGCGCCCATAAATCATAGAAAAAGGGGAATATCTAGTGACACAATGTTTGCTGAGGCAATAAGCAAAGAGAGCAGCAGGTAAGTATAGATCCCAGTTTGCAGCTGTCAGAGTAAGTAAGTTTCCTCATGATAGAAACCAGAGTCAAATTTACACGCTCAACTGCCCCATTGATAGAGGGGTTATAGGGGATGAGAGAAAGACTGAAGAGACCCCAAGGCTTCAATAACAGAGGTTACCAACTTTAAATTGAAGTTAGATCTGTTATCTGACAATAACATTTGCGGGCAACCATGGCAATAAAACACATCCTGCAGTAAAAAGGCAACAATGTTTTAGCTGTGATGTCTTTGGTGGGGCAAGCTTCTACCCATTTGCTGAAATGATCAACAGCAATCAAGATGAATCAGCAGCCTGAGCGTGAGCAAGCAAAAGTTCCTACAGCATCAATACTGACTATATGAAAGGCGTGTTGTGGAGGGACTAATTTAAGCTCATATGAGACAGCTTGGGGATGCTGTAGTTGAAAGTTGTGGCAGCTAGCAATGACATCATGGATCATTAGACAGAGGTTCTCCCAATTATAGTTCTTCTGGAGCCAGTCATAGGTCTTGGCAATGCCTTCATGTCCAGTATCTTTGTGGGCTTGAAGCACTAGCAAGAGGCAAAGACTAGGGTGTACATAGGGTAGATAATAGCCATGCACTTTCTTAAAGAGCTGGTTGTCACAAATGAGGGTGTTTTCAGATAGCTTAGTCAGAGAAGATCAAATCTCCTAAGTCTTGCTTTCCCAAGAGGGAGGATACCCAATCAGTTTGTAAAATCACTTGGTTTTTGCATGGTGTAGGGCAAGGATAGGAATGCTGGACAATCCATCAGTGTTCTGATGTTGAATCCCAGGACCATGTAGCACAGTGAAATAATTGCCCTGCAGACAAAGGGCCAATCTAGCCAAATTGCCCTTCAGGCTCCTTGAGCTACTGTAACCACTTAAGTGAAGTGTGATCAGTGACCACAGTAAAATGAGTGCTATAAATTTAATGGTGGGATTGTTTGACAGCATGTAATATGGCAAGACATTTTTTCTCAGTGACACTATAGTTTTTCTCATGCTTATTGAGGACACAAGACATATAAGCTACAGGGTGATCCACTTCTTCATTGTCTAGTTGATCAAGGATGGCTCTAATAGCTAGGTCACTAACATCTGTGTAAAGGATGAACTCCTTATCATAGTTGGGATACACCAGGATGGGAGCCTCTTTGAGTTTTTGTTTAAGAGTCTCAAAGGCCTGCTGTTGGCTAGCGGTCCACTCAAAGGGGACATTGCATGAACAATTAAACTAGAGGTACACTAGTATTGGCAAAGTTTTAGGATAAACTGCCTAAAATAGCCCATCTTTCCCCAAAAGACTTATACTTCACAGAGTTTGGTAGGTGAAAGTATTTTGTTGATGGCCTCAACTTTCTTGGTCATAGTTGGATTCCAGTTTGAGTTACTTCATGACACAAGAATTAAAGTTTTTCCTTGAAGAAAGCACATTTGGACGGCTTTAAATTGAGAGTGGCCTCTCAAATCTTAAAGAAGACCTTCTTTATGTGGGCCAGATGAATCGATGAAGGTTGCACTGAAGACTTTTATATCACCCAAATAGAACATTACACACAAAATCTTTAGATCACACAGTATAGAATTGATAGCCCTCTGAAATGTGACAGGGGCATTACAAAGCCCCTGAGGCATGCAGGTAAGTTCAAACAATCCTTCAGAGGGAATGAGAGTGGCTTTTTATTGGTATTCAGGAGAGAGATCAACTTGCCAGTATCCAGATGCCAAATTCATAGCTGAAAAGAGCTTAGATCCCCCAAGACAGCAGAGGGCATCATCTATGTGTGACAAATGGGTAAGAATCTTTCTTGGTTAAAGAATTCAACTGTCAATAATCCAATGCAATGCAGTGAGCTGTATCCTTCTTCTTCAAACTGAGCAAAGAGGAGACCCAAGGACTCTGGAAAGGAGCAATCAGTCCAGCATCTAAAAGTTACTTAAGCTCTTTAGACACCTGAGAATCTTCTACTTGACTGCAGAGGTAGGGTTTAGCATGAAAGGGGGAGCATCACCAGTATCAATCTGGTGAATAACTCCTTTGGCTAAACCATAATCCAGTGCTATCCTTAGCAAAGATGTCCAAAAACTGATCTAGTAAATCAAGCACCTCCTTCTGCTGAACCAGGGATAGCTGCAGGAAATCTTGGGCAGTGAACAAGGATAGGACTTGAGGCTTCATCTTCAGGTAAATTAAAATCCTGGAAGGTACCAAAGTGGATATAGTATATAGGACATCAGGAGCATTTAGCAGCTTGCCATAGCCAGCAACCTGGCCTTCTAGACACAGTGTATGGGGAGAGTGGTTAGGTTGGCTACCAATAAATGAACAGGATCTTTGTGGAGACATCCAAGATCCCTGGGTAGAGATAAGGTTTATTGCAGCCTAGTGAAGAAGGGGAGTATAACTCTAGGAGCATGCACTCAGGTAACTCATATGACATTTGGGAGTCTAGGATAGCTTGAGATCCAGGGGAGATGATAACAGCGGAATTTTCCAGAAGAGGAATCCCTTCATGAGAAGGGCAAGCCATAGGAAGGCATTTTTATGTTGGATGAATGGGTACAATACTTTAGAGTGAAAACACCAGTGGGATATTCTAAGGCACACATCTTGAGGCGTTTCCCGGGGATTTTAACAGGCTCTTCAAAGATCAGCAGGACCTTGTACCCTAGGATAGAGAGGTAGCTGTCCTCCAAGTTGATGATCCCATTGTATTCCCTAAGGAATTGAGTACCAACTAGCAGGTCATAGCTCTCATTCTCCAAGACAACAGTAGGCGCAGCCAAGAGCAGCTTGCCAAACTGCATGGGAAGAGCAGAATAAGCTCCTATATGCATAAGTCATAGATAGCCCAGCTGTGCCATATAACTGGTGATAGTTGAGGTCAGGGGCAAGTTTGAGCTTCTTGACAAAGCTTCGAGGAGACAATATTAACAGGAGATCCAGTGTCCAAGACAACCTGGATTTTCACCTTTTGAATGGATATTTCCACACAAGTGGTAGTACAACCAAAGGGTGGAAGGACAGCCAGGATGTCCTGAGCTTCTGCTAGCTCCTTTTACAACTTTTCAATCATGCATCTCAAGCCTGGAAACTCCTTATAGAAGGTCTGAAGAGGAAGCAAGACTGAAAAATTCTTGAATACAGTGTTAGCAACTTCAGAAGCTTCTTTAGACAGCTCTACAAAGCACAGGAGACCTCTTAGCTTGGGTGAGGTATGGAAAAGCAACCTATTTAGCTTAAGACAAAGTATTTACAGTTGTTGTAGTTTTCCCAGAGCATAACTTATAAGGGACCACAATGGTTTTGGGGACAGCAAGAACTGAATACCTGTAGGTGTCAGGATCATTAAAGTTGGAATCAGCCATGTCAGAGTCATCAGAGATATCACAAAACAGCAGCATAATGGGAGGAGACTCAATGTCAGCAGGCTCAGAGTCAGCAATGGAGGGGGCATTGAAGGAGAGATGGAAGAATTGTCAACTAAGAGCATCTCTACCTCTAGGTTGACTGTTCTTTTCCCGCATGCTCCTTGGGATCAGCTTCTTCAACCCAAGGATTAGTACAGACTCAAAATTGATGACCTATCTGGCCATATTTATGGCAAACTTGATGTCTAGGAGGATTCTGTGAGTTCATAGCAATGATGCAAGGGCCACAGGAAGACAAACCGGAATGAGAAGCGGCACAATTCTCCTGCACAACTGCCCCAGAATGGGTAAAGTGCATATCCTGCAATAGTGTCTTTATGAACTTCATAGAGGAAAGCATGGCTTTATGAGCCTTAAAGTGGAGACACAGAAGCTGATTAACCTTGAGAGCTTGAGTGCAAGCCATGTAAGCTTTGTGCACTATCAATTGTCTGCTTGTTATCAGTTGCTGTCCTTCCATGTAGAATCTATCTGCAAATTTAGCTAGAGTCTCCTTAGGCTTGAAAGCAATGTGCATGAAGGTGTCCTTCTTTACTTTTAAACTAAGGTTGACACAAAATTTGTCAATCAGAAGCTGCTTCATGTCTTCCCAGGTCTCAATGGTGGGAAACTTGGGCACTACCACCTCTTGGCAAGTTGAGTACAAGCAGGTTAAGATGTGCTCCATCTTAACCTCATCAGAAGTTCTTTGCATAGATGTCTCATAGATAATAAAAAATATGCAATGGTGGAAGTTTTAGGATCAAAGACTTGTTCAAAGGAAGGTTTGAAGTGTGTCTTGGGAGTAAGACCACCATTGTTACTATCCAGCACATTGATACACAACAAGAATTTTACTTCAGATTCAGAGGAAGCTGTTGTGCCCACAGCTTGCAAACACTCTCCTCAAGGGTCGTAAGTGTATTAGTGGTACAGGAACTCATGTTATTAGCTTGATCAACATGTTGCTCAGTAACATTTAGTTGACAACTATATGTGGTCACCACAGTAGAAAGTTCAGCCAAACAAGAGGTTAAAAAAAGTCTCACTGAAATACAAGGGGAGAATCTATCATTCACAGAGCCAATCAACTCACTCATTTCCTGGACATCTTTATCTAGGCTGATGTGGTCTTGCTTCAGGTGGTCAACTTTGTTGGATAGGGCAATTAATTCCCTAGAACATTGAATTTGAGTATTCCCTGGTAGCTTTGGGCAGCAGCCATTGTCATCAACAAGCCCAACATAACTAGTGGCATCAGTCACATTAGCATAGAGAACAGAAATTTCTTGGTGATAGCGTAGCAACTTGTGCAGTCAAGGCAGTCATTTGTGGGTATGGCTGAGGAGGTTCTTTGGGGCGTCCTTTAATGCAAGTAGATGCACATAGTTCTCTGATGGCGTCCCATAACTTCTGGTCTCTATCCACAATATTGTTAGACAGAGGAGAAGGAGGAACATTAATCTTAGGCGCATATAATTTGTATACTTGGGTTTGGAGCTTTGAAATGGCAGCCTTAATAGCTTTCTCTTGAGCAACTAGATCTTGAAGTTTAAGGAGACCTTGAGAAGCATGAGCTGCCTTCTGCTTCAATTGAGCAAATGAGTAGATGCTGAACTCATTAAGTTGTTCCACAATTTGCTCAACATCAGAGAGGTAAGCATTCAGGGTGGAGTCTCCTTGAGTTTTCCAGGGTTGTTGTAACTGGTGAACTGTGTGCAGAAGTTCTCTGACGTATTCAGGGATGGAAAAGTGTATCTACTCAATAGAGTTAACCAGGAAAGACTAAGAAGCAATATAATCACGTTGGGTATCAGATACCAAAGAGAACAGAGAGTGAATTCACTGTTGATAAGCAGAGAAATTGGTCCCAATGATTTGTTACAGTGGCTTTGAGAGACAAGATTTCTTATATGTGAAGCCCCAACAACATTTGATAGTGAGTCAAGGTGGGTTGTACAAAGGACAAGAGTATATGGTCAGCAGAGCCAGCTTCTGAAAGAAGATGATATGGGAATTGTGGTGCAACAATTAACTCATAATATTCTGCTCAATTAAACTGTAGTTGAAGGCAGGGGATGGCTCCCTAACAGGCTATCCCAAGGACTATCACTGTTGCAACTGAGTTTTCTTCTTTGCCTGCTAACATATCTTACAATACACAGGGGGTTCTCAATATGTTGCCCCAGGACGTATCCAACGGCATGGATCAATCTGATGGCAATGTCAAATTGTGGGCACTATCTCCTAATTAGGAGAACTGCCCATTTGACTTGATGATCCCCACACAGGTTATGTAAGAGATCCACTCATTGGGAAGTCTCTCTTCAATGAAATGAAGCAGAGCTCCAAAGTTGAATTTGACTAGAGTGGACCCTACTAAAATCCCTAACATTAACATGTGTAAGAGGTGACTAAATAAGCAAAATCTCCCCAGGAAAGGAGTAAAATGGTTTAAGAGATAATAGACACTGGTATACCCCAAAACCAACCAGGGGGCCTTGGGGTGAATAATGGCAGGAAATTGAGCTATTTCTACATAGGGGCATGGCAGTGACGTGGTCCAAAATAATACCAGATATAATCCTCTGATTTATTGGTGGGGGTAGGCTCAGGACTTTCAAAGTTTACGTTGGCCTGTCCATAAATAATCAAGACACAAAAGCCTACACCAGCAGAATGAGCTTCATGTTGTTGAAGGAGAACCTTTTTGAATCTACTAATCAAGTTTAGAATTTTGAAAATATAGATTTATTGAGCTTAATAAGAATAAGAACTTGTTGGAGCAATTTGAAAAAGGAGAATTATCAGTTTAAATACTGAAGTCAGGTGATAAGGAGCACCTTTTGGGGAAGCTTCAAATATGGAAATGAGAAAGAAGAGAAGTATATTTTATTGAATAATAATTTAGGCTTATATAGCTTTAGCTGTGGCAGAGATTTAGTTGGATCAAACCTAGGGGTTGACCATGTGCAGAATGGGTTCAAGCCACTGTATATTTGGACAGTCATGTGATATTGCTTGGTTGCAATTTCCAGTATGTTAAACTGTATATTAGGAGGGCACTAAATTGGGCAATGACTGGATGTTAAGTGGGTTAGCAGTAGCCAGAATACTTGTACATCCAGATCCTTGACACTCCCCTTAAGGGGTTACTCTGGTACATCAGGAGGGAGCTTTGTCTTGACAGCTGCAGCCTGATGTTCCTGGAGTTGTTTACTAGTTGGTACCAAATGAGTCAAGTGTTCTCCTTTGCTAAGCTGGAGGCAAATTCTGTGGTATTTTCTTGACAACAGGGTCTTTGGCACCCTGAAATTTCACTAGATAGGTGTTTCTGTCTGGTCTGTACCTGATGATTCTTCCTGGTCCCCTGTGTACTGAGTCTAGCTTCTTTCTGTTTACAGAAAGGACCCAGACAGGGGAGTTGATGGGGAGTGGTTCTTATGTATAGATTATCCTTTGTGTTTTGAGCCTTTTTATTTCTGCTATTTTAGCTTTGAGGCGTATGTGTTGTAGATTTGGTGCTTGTTCTACTATGGGGGGTTTCCCCAGGGGGATCTTTATATATGGTTGATTGTTGCAGGTAACTATCTCTGGTTTATATCTGTATATTAGTTCAAACAGTGAGTAGCCTGTCCCTTGATTGGTGCAGACCCAGGATACCAATAATACATGTTTCACATATAGTGACCATGTGTCTTTGGCTTTGCCATCCATTATTTTCTTGAGGGTTCTGATGAGGCTGCTGTTTAGGTGTTCAACTCTGCTGTTGGTCTGTGGCTTGTAGGGCAAGGTTGTAGAATGTTTGATGTTTTTGGATTTTAAATTGTTGTTTACTACGTGACCTGATAACTCTGTTGCTCCATCAGTTATGATGTAGTCTGGAGTGCTGTAGTCAGCTATGATTGCTTTTTTGATGAATTGGTTTATTTTTTCTGCTTTATGGTCCTTTGTTGCCCAGCAGATGGACCAGAATATAGCAAAGTCAATGGCTACAATTAAGAAACATTGATTTGTCTTATTTTCTGGGAAGGGGCCCACTATGCCCACTACGCCCAGTCCTCAAACCTTGAATGGTTCAGGGTCTAGTACTGGGTTAACCATTGGCTGGGGAGCATTTGTGCTGGCATATTCTTGCACACTGTGCACTTTTCAGAACATCAATTATATCTTGTTTGAGGCTGGGCCTCCATACTATCTCTTTTAACGTTAGATATAAGTTGTTAGCCTTTGTATGTCCTAGTAGACGGTGATGTCTTAATATGGTGTCAACTCTTTGTGCAAATAGGATGTAGGGAGCGTGTTTGTCATTAATGATTTGGTATACAGTGCCATTTGATACATGGAAATATTTTTTGTTTCTTACTAATGTATTGTGGATAAGCTGGTGTGTTGAGGGGTCTTTCCCTTTGGGTTTATACTCAGTATTATATAGGGGTTTGGTTTGTTGCCATGCAAGTGCAAGTGCGTTCTGAGTTTTGAAATAGATTAAGGATTTATGGTCAGTTTGTACTCAGACGTTTAAATGTCCTTCTAGATAAAATCTCCATTTCTTGCATGTGTGATATATTGCTAGCAATTCCTTATTGTATATTAGGTACCTCTGCTTAGTGTTGGTTAGTTTTCTACTTTTGTAACAAACTGGCAGGAAGTCTTGCTGCCTTGGCTGGCAGATGCGTAGGACTGTGCCAATGGCGGTATCACTGGCATCCAACTCAAGCTTATAGCACCCATTTTTTTAGGGTATTGAAAGACTGGTGCTTCAATCAAAGCTTGTTTTAATAGTTAGAAATTATTGTTGCATTCTGGTGTCCAGATGAATTTCTTTTTGGCATTACTCTTGATTAAGCCATTGATTGATGTAGTGAGTTTCCCGCAGTCTTTGATGTATTTCCTTAGGCAAGCTACCATTCTGAGAAAGTATCTAACTTTTTTAATGGAGGTGGGGCATTGAATGTTATTTATGGCTTTTATTTTGTCAGGATCTGCTTTGATGCCACTGTCAGAGACAATGTGGCCTAAGAACAGGAGTTACTTTCCCATAAATTGGCACTTACTTGGTTTCACAAAAAGTTTGTGCTTTGCAAGTCAATCGAGTGTCTTGCAGACAGCATGAGGTGTTCCTCTTTTGTTTTTGAGAATATAATGATGTTGTCAAGGTAGCAAAATTTATTTGAGAGACCGTTTAGTGCTTGGTTCATTATGGTGACAAACGTCACAGGAGTATTGGTCATCCCAAAGTTCATTACTCTACATTCAAAGGATCCAAATTACACATGGAACACAGTTTTTGGTATGTTCTTTTCTTCTTTTACTTCAACTTATTTGTAATCTGAGATGAGGCCAATTTTGGAGAAAATTTTGGCTCCAGAGAGTCTTAAAAACAGATCCTCTATGAGTGGAAGGGGATATTTATTCTTTACTGTGCTTGCATTTAGTGTTCTGTAGTCAGTTACTAGGCAAAGAGCACCTTCCTTTTTCTTTACAAAGAACCCTACTGCCCCCCACAAGGATTCAGACGGTTGGATGAATCCTTTGGCTAGGTTGTCCTCAATGTGACTTTTGAGGGTTTGGGTCTTCATGGGGGAGAGTCTGTAGAGAAGTGCAGGTTTGGGAATGGCTTTACACAGGTCAATGCCATGTTTGACCTCCCATATGGGTGGTAACACTGTGAGCTCTTCCTTGAATACATGAGTGTATTTATTTAGGAGTACCTCAAGTTCTGGGCATTGGATTTTGGTTGTTTGCATATTATTGAATCCTGTGTATCTCATTGTGTGGAGGGTACTGTCTTTGGTTAGACGTTCTGAGTTATCTTGGTTTATGACCTGGAAAAATACTGTGTCTCTTATAATGAGGTTGTTGGGTTCTTTGAGGATATTAAAATTGACTCCATTGCATTTGATGGTCATGGTTTTTTTTTAACATACACTGGGGTTTACTTGGGTGAACCAGTCCATGCCTGTTACAATGTTGTAGTTTATGTTGTTCATGACAAGTCCTTTGATGGATGTTTGTATGCCTTGGAGGTCAATTCTGAAGGGATTTGTTTTGCCTTTGAGTAGAACTTTTGATTTATCTATCATTCTGGAGTATTTGAAGTTGTATTTGACAACTGGTATTTTGTACTTGGTTACAAATTGTTTGCTAATCATGGTGTGTTGTGCACCAGAATCAAATAAAATTTTATGTGTATGAGATTTGTAAATGCATGGGTAGACAAGAAGTTGTGAACAATCTTTAATTTTTATGTTCATAAAAATGGAGGATTGTGGGACACGTGGGATGCAAGCAGCAAAGTTTGTGCCTTGGTACAGTTTATTGTTGTGTTAAGGGGAGACATAGACACTTAAGCCTGCTCCCCCTTGTTGTGCTTTTTACATTACAGCGCTACAATTATTTTAGATTATAAGGCACAGGACATTTTCTTGAATAAAGTCATATGTGAGGATATGAGTAGTATTGTATCAGAAGAGCCAGGATTGAATGGAACCATGATTACTGTCCAGCAATGGCTTCTGATTGTGCAGAAGCACTTAAGGATTAGGATAAAGGTCAACAGGATTAAATATATATTCCAGAAAGGTCAAGATTAAAAGTTTATTTTTATTGTGAGTGATTAATTCTTCTTATACTTTCTGCAAAGGTTAATCCCTGGGCTGCTAGCAATATCTTCTAGGTTATTATAACACGCCCCTAATTTGGGTAATTATTAATCTAGGTTTGGCACTTATTGCATGTCAACCAATAGAATATCTTCATCTTCACCCAGCACAGGTGATCCTTACTTGCGCGGAATAATTTAGTTACTTCAGGATCACTTCCTACTTTCCTGACATACTGCAAGCTTAGTGCTTATTAATGTGATAAATATGAGAATTTAAGATTATGGGGAATCAAACCCAGCGCCTCAGCTCTTGATGTAAAAGTAAAGTGGTGCCTTGGTGCCTGCAATATTTGCCAGGCGGCGCTTGACAAAAAGTAGTTAGGCGCTTTGGCGTCTAATTCAGTTGCTAGGCGGCGCCTGTGTCCTTTCTCAAGTGGCGCGGCAGCAAGTCATGTATCTCTTAAATGCCGCGGCGGCGCTTGTCATTGGCTAATTTAAGGTCCAGGTCAGCAGGCTATTGCTGATCTAATATGCATATGATTTATACTACCAATTTATGTTATTTGGTAGCTGCAATTTGTATCTGCAAGCTCCGTCATAATTGGCATCATTGCTTGATCAAAATTCCCAACACCCCTCCTCTTTTCCCTGTTCCTCTTTTTCAAGACCTTTGAGGTCAGAGAATGTGGGGTCAGATTCATAGCGGGTTGCTGTCTTAGCATTGTTAACTTTGGCAGTGTCCTCTTTCTTGGGACGGGAGCAGTTTGCACTTTGGCTGCAATTGCCATTGTTGTGATTGGAGTTGAAGTTGCTATGATTGGTGTTTTAGGCGTTTTTTGCCATTAGAGTTGTCTCTGCTATTGCCGTTTGAGGAGTGATTGCCGTTGTGTGCAGAATATTTCATGTTTGTGCATTTTTCTGCGCGCTTGACTTCTGCAATAAGCGCGGGCATAGAGGTGTTGACCTCTGGACAGATGAGGGCAGCAACAGAGGGTTTCATTCTGTTGATGAATGAGGCTCTGGTGTGTATGTTGTCAGCTTGCGCTGGATTTTGGATTTTGCAATGTATTTCCTTGAATTCATTGGCGTAAGCTGTGATAGTGGCCTTCTGAGGAAGATTGCTGAGCTGTGTTGTAATGTCTTGGAGGGATTTTTGATGCAGAAATTGTGTGTGATATCTGCTTTGAACTCTTCCCAGTTGTTAATCTGGTTGTCAGTTTGTGAGCCACCTAGGTGGCAAACCAGTTAGCTGCGGCCTTGTACAGGCGCTTGCTGGCTTCCTGGACCCATTTTTTGTGGGGGATGCGGCTGGCGTGGAGTTTAGCGGCTGAGTGGTCTATCCAATGATGATGTTTTCTTGTTTTTGCCAAAGAACTTTTCAATATCAATGTACTTGGTGTTAGTAAATTAACCAGTGATAGGTGGCAGTTTGTTTGTTTGTGATTGGAGAGAGCAACTGTATTGAATTATCTTGGTGCATGCTTTGGGCATAATCAGACCTTCAAATACAGTGCATCCACTAGGTATATCTTCATTGATGTTGTGGACGTGGAAGTATGTTTTCAGGTCTCCTGGGATATGACCTGGTTGAGTACGTAAGCAAAGGTGGGCAGTTTTTGGCCAGTCATTTTCTCTTTCATGGGTGTGGTCAAAAACCTGTAGCTGCTACCAGTGATGAGGAGCGCCTTGTGGGGAAGCTTCAAATATGGAAATAAGAAAGAAGAGAAGTATATTTTATTAAATAATACTTTAGGCTTATATAGCTTTAGCTGTAGCAGAGATTTAGTTGGATAGAACCCAGGGGTTGGTCATGAGCAGGATAGGTTTGAGCCACTGGATACTTGGACAGTCATGTGATATTGCTTGGTTGACATTTCTGGTATGTTGAACTGTATATTGGGAGGGCACCAAGTTGGGCAATGACTGGAT
The DNA here is from genome assembly GCA_014839935.2 of Entomophthora muscae. NCBI lineage: Eukaryota > Fungi > Entomophthoromycota > Entomophthoromycetes > Entomophthorales > Entomophthoraceae > Entomophthora > Entomophthora muscae. Next base: position 25,093 of record QTSX02003700.1, read on the forward strand.
GTTAAGTTGGTTGGTGGTAGCCAGAATACTTGTACATCCATATCCTCAACACAAGTATGGAAGTGGTCATGGAGGTTACCAGGGAGTCCTGCCAGAGTAAATTGGCAAGTATTGCCTTGCAGGACTGCAGCAGCCTGCAGCCTGCAATGCAAGAAGAGGTAAAATGAATTATTGATTTGCCGTTATCTTCTGCACTATGTTGGAGATAGCATTCTGGACCTGGATGAGTGTTATTTTACTGGCTTGGTTACACCACATTACGTGGTTGGCTAAGTGGGTCCCCTGAAGATTTGTGATTTGTTATTGTACATTTAATTTTTGATTGATTGGTTGTTTTTGAAGTTTTGGTTCTTATTTTAAATGCATTTTTGCTGTTGCCATTGAATTCTTCATAAACAGGTTGGATTTTTACCTTTAAACTAGGATTTATACTGTCAACTAGAATTGAGCATTTCCTTTCAAATTTGCTTTTGCTTTTGCTTCAAAACGCGCGTTTGTTAATCAATTCTATACATAAATTTAAGTTGATTGAATGAATTAATTCTGTATTCTGATTAATTCCCAATTTTACATTTAAAAATATAAATTTGGAATCACCTTGTGTATCAATAGCCATAGTTTTAGAAGGATTATTTCTGAAAGGGATGGAATCCCTTACAGGTTATTCCATGGTCCAAAACTTATATGGAACCTGTCACTATGCCACCCCTCCTGTGGCCTTGTGGCTTTCCCCATATAGTATATTAATCATGATAACAACCAATAAACAATACCTTATTCTTATAATTCCTGTCCTTTATATTGGACTGTTGTCTTCCTCAAATCAAATACTGAGCTCTCATTGGTTTGTTTGCAACACCAACATGATTTTCTCCAAGTTGGGGGTGTTGGAACATCTTTGATTGCTCTCTCTTGGGGAATTAATTCCCCAAGTGACTCACTGAATGGTTCACCAACTGACTATTAAGACAGTGGCACTACTATCATTTGGCCATCTATTATGTGAATCAAACATTTGAATCCTAAGCAGAACACAACTTGATCAAGCCTTGTGACTTAAGAGGAACATTACTCAGATAAGCTCCATGACCATCATGACGTACATGGACAGCATGTGGCTTTTCATGATACTAATTATATTATTCTATATTCATATCCAATAAAGTATTATTCTCTTCTTAATTTTCCCCTTTATCTTGTTTATTATACTTCCCAGAAGTATATTCATGACAATGGTAGCACAGGTATGTTATCCACACTTATGCAACTTAAAGGAAAAATTCCTCCTAAGAAAAGGATCCAACAAATGTCCCTCCCTGCAGGCTGGAGAGATTACAAAGAAGGAAAGGACTTCCTATAGGCTTTATTGTCTTCAATAACTTCCTTATCCCAACAAAACAGTATAATCTCCTCAAAACCAATAAACTCCTGAACCAGCCTCCAACTGCCACAAGCCTGCAGCCACCTGAGATACCCAGCATTGTATTCCAGCGCCTACACTCAGCAGAAATTGGGACGTTTGCAGGATTACACCAGGAAAACGCCAACCTCTGGATCAACAGCACACAAAGTAAGTTTACACAAGTAGGCTACTCCTGCAGACTCTGGATCAGTGAAATTGCCCTCCGTGTTACAGGAACTGTATCACGTTTTGTAAGCAAATGGCTTGAACAACACCCTGATCAAAATGAAAGCTGGGATATGTTCAAAGCTGCCTTCCTCAAAAAGTTTGCCATGAAGGACTCTGATGTGGTGATTGTGACAGAGCTTAGAACCTTCAAGATGACAGGAACAATTGAGGATTACATTGCAGCATATGAAGACTTACATGACCAAGCCCCCAGCACTATTTACTTTGACAAATCTGGGCCTCAATTAGACTTTTACAGTGGCCTTCCACACATATTAGACGTCAGTTTGACATGACCCACTGCAAGAACCTCCAAGACGTGTTCTTGGAAAGAAAGCAGGCTGCTCAAAAATCTGGCAATCTACATGCAACCAACAAACAAAAAGAGAGTCCTACAGCAAAGAAGTACCCTTGACCTAACAAGCGTAACAACCAAGCCAACAACCCCCATCTTTGAGGTAGAAATAGTACTGCTCAAGTAAATCAAATAAGCGCTGATAACTCCACCAAGGAAAGGAAAAGCTCAGGGGAGTGCTTAGGCAAGTCGCCCTCCCCCACTTTTCAAGACTAATACAAGGACCAAGAACTGGACTCAATTACCATGATCCAAGTACCCTTCAGCAATAATATACTGTTTGCCACCCAAACTGGAAATAAACTCCTCATTTATCTTTTCTTCTTTAGCAGATATCAGAGCACAGCACTTTTTGACACTGGAGCATACTAGTTGCTTATTGAAAAAAGATTTCCCAACCTCATAAAACTATCTATGGTCTAGAGTAGTATCAAAAGGGTTATCATGGTAGATAACAGGATCACACCAGTCACCAGAGATGAAAAACCTTTTTGTGCCAAATAGAAGATGTGTTGACAATGCTTAGCAGTCCAATCATTCCAATCCCCAAGTACAATGATGTGCTTGGCCTGGACTGGATGAGAAAGACCAATCCTCACATTGACTGGGATACTGCTACCCTCACCATACAATGAGGCAAGGTGGACTACCATGTTTACTCAACCCATCTTAACACACTTATGAGAGACCACATGTTTGTAAAAGTCATGGAAACAGAAGAGGAAAATGACCCTAGCAAAATCATTTGGAACACCTGCACATACAAAGTTATCCATTTCAAAAATACAGAAACCAAACGTAAGTACAATTACATCCAAGACCAGCTAGTTAGTGAGTTCCCCTCTGTTTTCCAGGAATCACTACCAAGGGCTACCTCCTGACCTCAGCATCAGCTACAAAATCCATTTAAAAGGAAGTATACCTAAAGCACAACTCATCTACTGTCTTACACCTCAAGAAGACAATGTGTTAAAAGCCTACCTTGAAAAAGCCCTTAAGAAAGGCCTCATCTGACCTTCAAAGTCACCTCATGGTGTGGCTGTCTTTTTTGTGGTGAAAAAGGATGGAGGAATCTGCTTAGTCACAGAATACAGAGCGCTAAACAAGGTTGCATTTAAGAACAGGTATCCCCTGCCCTGATTGATGATCTTTTTGATGCCCTGTGGGTCCCAAGTCTTCACAAAAATCAACTTGATAGCAATTTACCACCAAATTTGCGTAAACCAGATGATATCCCCAAGAATGCATTTAGAACTAAATATGGCTTAATCAAAGATGTTATCCTTAAATTTGGTATAATAAGAGCTACCAGCATCTTTGTGACCTTCATGAGCAAGGTCTTTAAGGAACACATTGGAAAAAGGCTATTGTCTCCCTTGACAGCATAATCATATACAGCCCAACTATAGAATAACACTGGAAAGATAACTGCCTGGTCCTTCACAACCTTCAAGATAACCAATCATACCCAAACCATCAAAATATGACTTCTTTTAGCAGAGCTCCCATTTTTAGGACACATTATCAGCAAGGACAGAGTGAAGTCAGACCCATAAAAGATTAGAGCCATAGCCAACATGCCAGCGCTGCAAAATAAGAGTGAGATTTGTACATTCCTAGGCATGGTAGCCTATGTTAGGAGATTCATCCCTGACTGGGGCACCTTGACTGCTCCCTTATCCACAATCACAGGCAAGACATAAAAATTGTATGGATACTGTTAAGATATTAACATTTTTGTCAATTAAAAGAGTGTATGGCCACCAACCCTATATTAAAGTATTAAACTGTGAAGGAGTGTACAATCTAGAAACATACACCTCAAATTCTGCGATAGGAGTAGTACTCCAAATTCAAACTTCAGAAAAGGGACTTCCTCCCTATATCATATGAATCAAAAAAGCTGTCTGATGGTAAAAAAAGATATCCAATACATGACAAAGAGCTGGTAGCTATTATCCACTGTCTAATGAAGTGGCAATACTACCTGGAAGTTGCACATATATTCAAAGTGCTAACCAACCACAATTAATTAGTGTTCTTTATACATAACAACGCCTATCTAGACAGCAAGCTGAATGGATGAGCCTCATACAGAGGTACCCCATGATAATTGAATAAAAACCAGGCAATAAAATGCTTATTACAGATTCTCTGTCAAGTCTATACCTTAAACATCTCTTATGAACTGATGGAGAACTCAAGTGGCCCATGTTAATTATGGGAAATCTTTAATAGAGGTTAACACCTGGTACACCAATGAACATCCAAGAAAAAGTCATCAAGAACAAACATCTGTTCAAAAATGTATATGGTACTCTAAACTGCATATTATCAAATGGCAATACTGTACCCTACATCCTGTCAACACAAAAGATTGGCACCATCTTTTGATACCACAGAGATCTGGAACACACCCATAGCAGGAACTTTCATGAATACCTCAAGGCACGCTACTAGTGGATCAACATTCTGGACAACATCAAGGAAGTACTAGATTAATGCAAAATATGTGAAAAGTACGCCTGATCCAAGGTACCTCCAAGTCAGTAATACCAGTGCCAATCACACAACCTTTAAAAGTGTGGTCACTGGATATTGTGGGACCAATGCCTGGCAATAAAAAAGACAAAAATTACATTATAATAGCTATTAAATATGCAACCAAGTGGTCTGTAGCCCAAGCTACAAAATAAAATAAAGGAAATGATGTAAGACCATTTATTGTCAAGGAAATTATAGATAAGATCAGGAAATCTGAACTCCTAATCACAGACAGAGGAACTGAACTTAAAGCCATTGGCACCAACATCCACCTTGCCAAAAACAGAATAAAACACACCATAGCCAGCCCCTATCACCCACAGGCAAACAGAAGAGTTAAAAGACTAAATGAGCCCCTTGTAGAGGCCCTCGGTAAACTATCTGCCAACAATCTGAGAGCCTGGATTGACATGCTATCAACTGTGCTTATGGTGTGCAGAACACAAGTTAACTGCAATACTGGAAAAAGCTCATACAAACTCTCTATGGTCATAAAACCGCCATTGTTAGCTCTACATCAGTACTACAAATATATTTGCCTAAGAAAGTGACAGAAAACAGTGACCCTGACGTACAGCATGCCAGAAAAGACCAAAAGGACAAGAAGAAAGAAAGGGTTGAGAAGGAAAAATCCCACTGAAACAGGAACACTTCCAAGTTGGGGACAAGATCTGGGTCCTTAATCACAATATGCACAAACTGGAACCAGGGTTATAAGGACCAGTAATCATCATGGAAGTTAAACCATGTTGTGACCTGAGGCGCAGCACATATACACAGCGGGGAATCCTAACCTTAGGTATAGATTTGTACTAAGTCTTGGTTAGAATGGTAGGAAAGGCTATGTAATTACCTTGAGGCCTTGATTGAATAATATCTGCTAGACGTAGCTAGAGGCGCCAAAGTATGTGAAGACACAAAGATAAAAATGGCAATATAACTTAAATTTTATTGGTAAAGTGTGAAATGGAATATATACTGTGTATCTTTATCACAAAAAAGTACATGGATGGTAGGATCACTTGCCACAAGCATGAGTGGGGCAAGTGAGTTGCGCAGAATCAGGAAACTGAACAATAGAATTTCCTAATTCAGAGCCAGACTCATTTTGAAGGACAAAAGCAAAAGAGAGATATTTGTCCTCAAAATAACCCATAAAAGGAAAAATCAAAACATGGTGAATGGCAACATTCACAACAAACCAAACAATACAATACTTACCTTGTCAAAGGCATTGGCGCTCAAAAAGAGCTCAAAAATATGCACAATGATTGACTCTGCCTGTGCAAAGCAAGAGCAGCTCAACATAACTCCCAACTTCCTGTACCAAATGCAAAACTGGATCAATATCAAGCCTGAATCCCAGACACTCTCAAAAAAATTCCCAAGGTTCCTCCTTCCAGCACCTCAGGGGAAAATTTTGAAACATCTTCAATTACTCCATCTCGGGAAAGTAGTTCCCCAAGCAACTCTCTGGATGATTCCCTGACTAATCATTAAGTCCGTGGTACTCTTATCATTTGTGCATCTATTATGGGGATCAAGCATTTTGAGTCCTAAGAGAAACTCTAAATGGACAAGCCCCATGACTGCCATGACGTATATGGACAACATGTGGCTTCTCATGATACTATATAATACTCTAAACTCATATCTAATAAAGTATCATTCTCTTTTTCTTTTACCCTTTATCTCGTTTACTATACTTCTCAGAAGTATATAATTGACAAGTTCAGCATCTTTCTGAGTTGAGGAAGGATAATTCTCAATTTTCAATTCCTAAAAGGTGAGGAAATTCTTTATATATAGAACTATTCATGCTGACTTGCCAAAAGAGTTCAAATGTATATAGCCTGGGTAAGATGGTGGAAGGAGTTTGGTAGCATTCCAGAATTTGCTACTGAGGTTTGTGCTGCTAAAAAGAGTCTTCTTCATATTTCTGGGGAAGTGGACCATTGCAGGAGGAAAACTGTACCAAAGTCACCATGATTGACTTTAGGAATGGAGAATAAATTCTGTAGGATAGATCTAACAAAGCACTTTGGGTGGCCAGGTCAAAGAAATTGAGATTCACATGTAGTTGTGGGTTTTGAATTGGAGTGTTGAGTCAAAGCCAGGTACCTCAAGCCTTTTCTGAGGGCTCAAACAGGATTTTAATCTTTCTAGATTTTTTTATCAAAAAACACAGGCAGACAGCGGGGCAGGTAGACCAAAGCAATGCAAGAGGCAAGAGACAGGGCAGAAGTCAAGACAATAATTTTTATTATCAAAATTAAACCACACAACACAAAGCAAATTTGTAAAAATCAGGAGTTTTATTTAATAATCAGAATTGGTAAGCAAGGGACCTGATGGCCCTTTCTTCCATTATATGCATGGGAGGGACAATATTACCAGGGGTGTTGAAGGAGGGGGTTTTAGAAGTAGCAAGAGAGAACCAGTTAAAACCGTCAATCTAATCAACCCATGGCCTGGGCCCAAGAAATAGGAGCAACAGGCCCAGGTTCTGAAGACAGAAGCCTGGTTGCTAGGTACATTTCAAGGGCTCAGGCACAATATTCCCATTGATGCTTGCCTTTGAAGTCACAGCCAGAATGTCCCTAGAACCATTTTCTCCAGGCTGAGGCCCCCCAGGGCCAGTGGAATTAGTCAACCAGGATTCCACTATATGTGGAAACTTATCCCCAAATTTCCCAGACTGCAAGCCAGGCAAACTTAGTAAAGTGGAGACTGTGCTTCCTTTGTACTGCCAATTATTTTAAGGCAGAAAGACACCAGTAGAGCAAACAATTCAACTGTATTAGTGTCTCCTCTGTAGTGAGAGGAGACTCCAAAGAAGAAGGAAAGTTTTGGCTGTAAAGTCCAGCACAAAATGCTCATCCACAGTATGGTCAAGGTCCTCCAGGTTGTGTAGAGGTTGTGCCTAGATACAGCTCACCTTTTTTGTGGCTCTAGTGAATATATCCCTGTCCAGGGCTAGCAGGACCCCTTGGAACTTTACACCTAGCAAAAGGAGAATTTGATTAAAACAACAAGTTTGGACCT